>DWKW01001443.1:0-12692 GCA_018250115.1 Doberes anticus | reverse complement strand
ATTGTCATGGCAAACAAAGCGCTAACATATTGTATAGATGTAAATAATTGTATTTTATTTACGCTGAAACATTTTGATAATTTATTAAAATTATGATCTTAATTAAATACAATGCAAGTTTTGGAATTAATCTAATTTGCACAAATTATTGTGCATACAACTATTAAGTAAATAAGCAAAGAAGAAATCTGGGTCAAGGTCTATATGAATAGCTAAGTTTATAAACGTTTTGTTTATGGATAAAAACCACAGAGTGTAAAAGTACATTTTGTGTAGATGATAAAGACAATAAAGAGGTTGTTTGTATACGTTTCGATTTAGACAGTTTTTTTTGTATATTTGCACATTATAGTAGTATTTTGTTCTTGATATCTTTATTACTGTGATCGTGTGTTATATTAATCTATGTATTTGCTGATCCAATAAAAAATATTTCTATTATCTTTACTTTTTGATCAATTTGAAACTGTACAATTACTAATAAGTATATGAAATAGTGCTTAAATATTGTTTATATGATTTTCACATTTCCTCTAAGTATTTAATACAAGAAATATGTCAAATTTTTGTTCATAAAATGTCATAACCTCGGGCGCAGAGTACTAATAATTTAATAATACTGAACTTTAGTCTCTGGAATAAAAAGTATAACAACTACAATAATAAACCGTCAAACGTTACGCTGTGCTCTAGAGTTGATGAGCGTTATTACTTTTTTTTATGTTATTATGATCATCTCAACCAGTAGTTGCTGGTTCAACCTTCAAGTGCTGCATTTAATTAATAATTGGGTATTTATATAATAAACACTTGCAAATCTGATAAACCGCAACCGCACAAACAAAGCTTATTTGTTACAGTCATTATAATAAGTAAGGACAGATTAAGCGATTAAGGTAATTAATTGTGATATTAGTAATGACACTATCTTTGGACAGTATGTACGATTTGTTAACTCACACATTACGGTACAAAGAAGATCACGTCTATAAATATTACTGAAAAATAATCTTTAGTGTCGGTTTCGAAGTGCTAACTTAACGAAAAAAAGTTTATGTGCGGCCACCAATAGAATCAAGGTGCTAAAAACAATGAAGTTAACATTTATTAAGGAAAAAGTGACAAAGAGTTCACAGATTACAATATTGAAAAACAGTAGCAATTCATATGAATGTAGTATAAAAAATATTGTGTGTGTCATAGGTTTGTCGATTTTGTGTTTATTGTTATTATTCAGCTGCATTGCTATTCTTCGATGTCAAGCGATACAGCCTGAGTCTAGGACGCACGATGACGGCAAGACGGGGGTGGGCGCCGTCGACAGCGTCGAAAGAGTGGTCTCCTGTTACTACAACACTCCGAACCTACAAGATCAACACCAGCTTGTGCCTGCCAACATTCATCCACATCTCTGCACTCACATAAATGTAGCTTTTGCATTAATAAAAAACAAGACCATATATCTTGATGACCACCAGTACAAAAGTTTAGCTGAAGTTGTTTCCCTGAAGAAACTGAATCCAAAATTAAAGATTTTGCTCTCCATAGGAGGAGCGAGTAATGATAGTGGATTTCCTGAGATGGTAGCAGATCATGCATCAAGGAAAGCTTTCATCAGATCAATAAAGTCTATTTTAAGAAATCATACACTTGATGGTATTGATCTGGACTGGGAGTTTCCAGCGGTCCACAACTATGGATCTATTTTAAGAAAACGTGAGCGACAGCACTTTTCTCAGTTGCTTCGGGAGATCAGAATGGAGTATATCAGAGAAAAAAGAAACTACCTGCTCACTGTTGCTCTTGCAGGTTCTCAAATTATTGTTGATGCTGCTTATGATGTGGACCAAATAAATATGTATGTGGACTATGCCAATGTCATGACATATGATTATCATTTCTTTTCTGAGTTCACTCCTTTCACAGGTCTGAACTCCCCTTTGTATGCCAGATCTGTGGAGCATTTGTATATGGCCACTCTCAACATAAATTATACTGTGCATATGTATATTAACAAAGGACTCGATAGGAACAAACTTGTGGTAGGGATACCTACATATGGACATTCTTTCAACTTGATTAACACAAACAATGGTGACATCGGAAGTCCCGCTGGAGGATATGGTGACCTTGGGCAGAAAGGATTTGTAAATTATCCTGACATTTGTCACTTTATGAATGTCTTTAAAAATGATGTCAACATTCACTTTGACTCTGACAGTAGGGTCCCATATCTACGTAGAGGTCATGAATGGGCCTCCTTTGATAATCTCCAGAGTGTTATGGACAAAGCTAAATACATAATGGAAAACAACTTAAGGGGTGCTATGATTTACTCATTAAATGCGGATGACTATGAAGGTCTATGCGGAGGATTATCTAGTAGTACCAAGTTTCCCTTAGCGATGTCCATCAAGAATGCACTGAATGGAATTAACAGTTTGCGACATGAAATGAAAATATGACGTTAACCACCACCGATGCAACAGTTCTAAAACTGGAAAAGAGATAAGCATTCGATGCATTTAATTACCTTTTTCTTCCTGGTCACATAAGTGATTTTATACATGGTACAAGATTTCATGATCGATGATCGATGATCAGGGCGCGGCAAGGAGATGCGCGCGAGTGGAGCGGAGGCCGACGGCGGCGCCCACGCGGGCTGCGGCCGCAACGAGCGCGGGCGGCGCGGCTGTGCCCGCTGCGCGACTGCCGCGCTGCTCAACCGCGTAGAACCGCACGCGCCGCCTTCATTACTTTGCCTTATTAACTTTTACAGTTTAAAAAATGCACAATTTCGCTCTGCTGCTCGCCGTGGGGTTTCCACTCGACCGAGTGCATCGTCCGCTAATGTCGGCCGCGACTCGGACGCAATTCTAATTAGCTAAACTGATTATAAACATTAATTAGAGACAGTTATTCCTCGCGGAGAGAGGTGGTGGTGGAGACTGGCCATAATGGGTTTACAATAGTTATTTAAATTTTAGGTGGATATCATTAGTGTAACTTAAATATACTAAAATAATAATTGATATTTGGGCTCAATATCACGAGAAGATACTGAAAATATGAGTTTCTTGAATTTATGTATATATAAATACTTTACTTTCGCCAGCGACCCTGTCGCTGCCTAAGTGATAGAAAATTAAACCATCTCAATTGACCTCCAAGTATATGACGGCCCATACTGCAATTCAAGTTTAATCTTTTTCCTAGCCGACCGATCTGGTTCAAATTTCAATGTATATATATTTAAGTTAACCACATACATTTAAACTGAAATTTCTTTCAAATCTACTCACAGTTATAGACGAACAAACAAAAATTAGATGTAAATTCTTTAAAAAATATTTTGGGAACAGAAACAGTCTCCTTTGATTTCACTTACACAGTCTAAATGCATTTGGTTAGACTTTGTAAATACTGCGAAATGTTTCAAGATGCGGGTGTCTAGAAGTCATCTATAAGTAGTTTCTTTCTATTTCATTATATTTTAACTAAATGTTAATAAATCAATTTTCAATCGTTTATGAATTATGATTGATATATGTAATTAATATGTGACTTAATATTATTATGCCAATTATTTATTATTATTATTATTATAGTTTTGTTTATAGAGCGCGTTTAATTTTTTTTGGTGGATATAATATATCTGCTAATACTAGACTTCGGCCCGCTACGTTGTCGCTGGCGGATATAATAAAATATAATTTTAATTAATTTTCTTACAAAGAAGGCTGTGAATTTGAGATGGTTAAGGACGGGTCGAGTTTACGTTTATTATTCGCTACTGTGCATACCCGTATACATACATTTTTAAATTATACCCAATCGACCAATTAACTCGCTTCAAGTGCCGAGTACCTACTCAGAGTTAAGTTGCCCTGGATGGGTTGCAGTGACCATCTCGAAGAATACTTCTCTGCTCGGATTTCGCAGTCATTCTAAGGATTTGGACTTATGTTATGTATATATTATATTGTATATTATAAATAAGGAATATTAAATTTTGACTTAAATGTTTATTTTATCAAAAATGTTTTTAGTAAATGTTAGTTTAGTATGTAGAATATAAAATATGACCAAAGATTTAAAAATATTCTCAAGTGGGAGGTACCCATATTGTTTGAAAGTGGAAACGCTTAGTAGTGACCATAATGAATAAGCACCTGATTTACATAATTATTTGAAGTCAGTGGTTGGCATTGAATTCCATATATTGAACGCGAAAGCATAGTGGGCGGACTCACTCTGGGTCCATTGCTAGACATTGACATGTGATTGTTTACTTATTTACATGAAAGGTATTTAATTGTGTAGTTGTTACATAATATGGTAGTTTATCATTGAATATAAAAATATTCACGTTACACGCGTAAAATATTAATAAATCCTTTATGTCCAATTCTTGTTTTTTTTTTAAATATTATCGAAGCACGTAAGTGTTTTTATGCCTATTCTATGGTTCTTAAGTCTACTGTACTAAATTAATTATGTCTAGTGCCCTTATTATTTTAGCCATAGGGATTTAAACACCGTTAAACGTTGACCATCATTGTTATTATGTATCTCTTTTTAAATCATAGGTCGCAGATGTTATTGCACCCGGTCATTTGGCAGGCTTGCGTGGACACACAGGTCCAACACGTAGATACCCCTTTGAGACACTAATATACGTAATATGCCGAAAGCGGCAGATACCTTCTTCAGTTGCACAATTTTATATAGCTGAAAATGGCCCGCCTGGTATACAGGATGTATTGGGAGGGATTTAAAGCTATATTTTGGAGCTATGGGGGTTAATTTTAGTGATACTGTTAAATGGGCTATTTTCACTATGGACACCTGCTGTTCAGACTATTAAACAAGCTTAATTAAGGCAGGTGACATGACTCGCCGCTGACCTGATGGGCCCCCATAGAGTGGCGCGTGCCGGGGGGGCAATATTAACGTAAGCGTCTAGAGCTGTCAAAAGGTGCGGCGTCTATTTTCACCATTGCGGCAGATTTAACCCATGTGAGCGGGTTTCCTAGTTATTACATCATTAAGTACAATACAATCCCCACCCCCAAGCTCTAGCAATTGTACTCTGGCCGGCCGGCTAAGACAAGCCAGAGGTGGGGGCCTGCTACTCTCGGTCCCCTTGGTGTCTACTAACCAACGGCTCGCCACGAGCCTCCCTACGGGGTTATTATTTTAATGTTTCTCACTATTAGTCAGTATATCGTGGGTACCATGGACAGTGGAGACACAGAGAAACAAACACTGACCAGGTACAGATATCTAAATTCATCATTAAAGTTTCTGCTCCACTGGGAATGGTACTTTTCGGACGGCAGACCTCATATTGGCCACGGTGGGGGCCCTCCCGCTGCTATCCGGTATCTTCTCAATAGTGTATTAAACACTAAACCAAAAGTTAGGATCTTATTTTTTATCAAGTTCTATACGGTTCTTGAAGTTCATGAAGACCGCACACAAGGGATGTGTTTCGTGGATCAGTAACCGAGCATGCAGTCCACCTGATGTTGAGTGGTAGCTGCAGCCCATGGACATCCACATCAAACCTCAACTGGGACGAAAGTCCTATCTGAGGTTGTATGTGGATGCGTTCTTACTCTTGAGGACTAAGTTAGAATACAGGAGGCAGTCGTCTGACTATCATGCATTTGGATCACTATTGGATTTTTTTTAGATATAACAAGTAAATTCTTTCTGATTTTATTTTCCTAAAGCGAGCCTGAAACGAGCAACAGAGGATCTACTGACTAGCCAATTTTTTTTAATTGTTGCTAATTAAAACCGAGTACTGTGTGCTGAAACTGTTACATTAATAATTTTACGAAGCAGCGAGAGTTGTCAGGGATAGTTTAAGGCCCGGCCATGCAGTCAAGCTTGTAGCACGAGACGTCTAAGTTTCAAGCGGCAGACGAGTAGGTATATTCGTTAACCAGCGACTTTCAGTTTCAACCAGTAGACCGCCAACGAAGTGTCTAGAAGGTTAGATTAGATAATATTATTATATTACGGAGACCTAGAACTACTGCGTACCTAACCTACCGCACCGCATAAAGCATACCAGTTTGAAAACTAACCCCACGTGCCACTCACGGTCGTATGTCAATGCTGAGAAAAAAATCGGTCGTGTGGCGGCCGCGATTTATCGCATCTATCACGTCAGCCAGCTGAAGCGTTATTGACTGACTGACGCAGAAACTGAACTGGTTTTCCTTTATATCAGTAGGCAAACAGTGGTCTCAAAGCCAACCTTTCCCGACATAGCTTACATCAGCTATAGGAAACAACAAATGGTTCGGGAACGTTGACGGATCTTGGTCTCGTCTTCTCCAAAAAATACTTGTCAGGTTATTGACATAAGTGTCTGGCCAAATATATGTATCTACATTTAAAAATAACTTTCTTAATGTTTGTTGTAGAAAGCAATAAAAGATCGGTTTAAAAATAGGAAGCTCTTTAATATGGCACTACTTTACAGTACCTAATATCTATGCGAGATAACAACTACAGTTCATCGAAGGCATTGCCACTTCTGGCACTTGTCAACTCTTCAGGCTGGATTAAAGGCCTTATATATTAAGAACACAGATTTCTGTTTCAAGAATACTACATGCTATGAATTAAAAATTAATGTTTGTTATTCTTATTGATGTTTTCCTAAAACGCTATTCCTGCATCCAATCATACGTGGCGGAAGAATGACATAAACATTGTTTTGTCATCTTTCACCAGATCAAAGTTTCAGTCTTGTTTGTTGTGATTGTATTTAATTTTTAAACACTCGTTTAATTTGCGATCTGTCTCATCTTTATGTTAGAATTCTTAATTTTCATTTTAATACTTAATTTTGTGTATTAACCATGTCCATGTTAATTTTGAATGCGGAATAAAAACAAATAGCAGTACATGTAAGTTAATTCATATTTCTTACAGGTTAATTTCATTCTCCTGATCCAAGTTTAAGCACCAAGTAAATCACTGTAGCGGAAGTGGAAATACATAGCCTAGCTACTACTTACTTAACTAAATTACAAATTAGGCAAACTCATATGGCATATATATTGGTACCTGTCTCTGTTAAAAAAACTGTCCTAAATTAATTTACATTTCAATTTTGCCTGTACCATATTAAAAATTATTGTATGTTGGGAAATATTGTATGTTGGGAAATATTGTATGTTGGGAAATATTGTAAGAAACAATCATCAGATTTTAAATAAATGTCTGACAGAAAATGCAATTTGAACCAAAGGCCACATAAATGCATATTTTCAATTTCCTCATAACATGATATGTCACAATAAATCATTCTAAAAAATCATATGAAATAACAGGTGTATACACCAAAATACACTACGCACTAAAAATGATTACACCTTAATGAAAAGTAATATTTAAGAACTATGTAAAGCAGAGAGCAGTAACCAATTTCTTTTGAGTATTTTCAGTAAAATGCTGAATCAGTAACGTCGTATTATCTACTTAATATATCTTTTCATAATTGCAACCTTTAGACAAGTAACAGTTTTAATGTACATGCTAAGTTACTTCTTTTTCTATTTATCTATTACAACCAAACTTTGAGACTATCTTGTTTACCATTAAACCAATATGGTTTTTAATCTAGGAATGTGTGGTATAATAAAACGTACTATAATGTGATCACACATGCAGGCCGGTCCCGCATGGAGCTGCATTCATAACTCTAGCCAGTGCCGCACCTGTGCACCAACTTTTCAACTTACTCTAAGTACTTAGTACAACTAACATTGTAGATTTCACACAAATGTAAATTCATTGTATCACAAACTATAGGTATATATACTCTATACTTCTCTATATGCATATATAACATGTATAATAGTTGAGTATCTAAATATTAGGATATGGCAACTTAACATCAACTTATTGTCTAATGGAATATTCTAGAATCAGCGCCAGACACCCACCACTTACATTGTCACTATTGCCAAGTGGTGTTGCCTGAACGGCCAACAGCTCTTTTTAAAGCCTTTCTACTCAACTGTACTTAATTAACTTCTGTTTCATATAAGTTAATGTTATGTGTTACATGTTTAAGCAATTTAAGAAAATAATAATGTTTTTTTATTATTTTTGCTAAACTTACGGGAAGCATGTATCTGATTGATAATTTCTGAAAGTCAGCTTGTTTTTTGTGTTAGTTCAAACATAACATTAACTTAATATTGATAGTAAACTTTTTCTTGTAGACAACCTATATAACCTGTCATTAGGTTAAATTAATTAGTTTACCCCATAGGTAAACTTGGACTATCAAGCATCTATCAATACTTAATGACACTAATCTATTTATGTAACATGTAATTGCTTAAAGTACACAATATGTTTCTAAATTATTGAAGGACGGTTCTCTTAATATGATGTGTGACTTTGTATTATATTTTTAAAAAGCAGCAATCCTATATTTTGATATGTCGATGCTACATTCTGCAATTTTAAAAACAATTTTTTTTTTCTTTTACCAAGAAATGAAATTTTCATCTCAATATAAATCGAATCAGATAATGAAATGATATGAGCCAATGTCAAGTTTTGTGCAATCCACCTGGACATCACAACTGCAGGGGTTACGCTACGTCTGCAGCCAGTGGAACATGAGGCTGTGCACAGTCTGGTAGTCTAGTTCCGCATTGGGGGAGCTCAGGAACTCTTTGAGGTTGAGCGCCACGTTGCCTGAGTCCGCTGCCTCCTTCAGCTCGGCGGCGGAGTGCGCCGAATTGTCGTCGGAGGCGCAGTCGGACAAGGCGGGCTCCCGCCACTTGTCGTCGTAGGAGAGGTCGCACAAGGTTGGCGGCTCGTCTGCGTCGCTCGTCTCCTCATCCACGGAAAGCCCACGGCTTTTATTGCGAGCTGTGTCGCTCTCGGCGCTGTCCCTGCCGCCACCCTCATTCTGCCGTCTAGCATTTTTCAGTGCACGATAACGCCTGGATCGCTCGCGCTGCAGTCTTCTCTTACGTTCGTCAGCTCGCTCCAACTCCTCGGGCGTCTTTTTTGTTGAATTCTTTCCGAAGAAGTATCTCATGAAGGACTCGTCGCAGTTTCGTTTGGACAGGTAGCTCGCCATCAGCTTGTAGTAGTACTGATTATCCATTCCGGTACAGAAAGTTATGCTTAAATTTGACCTTTTTTTATAACTTATCACACTTAAACTACGGCTTTATTCTGGAATTGCGAAATAAAAATAATGAGAACGCGATTGTCACTGACGTGACGTCATTGACATTTCGTTTGTTCGTGATGGTTGTTGTTGTAAATGTTGCCTGTGGTTGATGCGTTCAGAAATGCACCAAGCGTAGCAAGTAGAAATGCATGGTTTACGCAGGTTACATGTATTGTTTTATAAATACTTAAATAAGTAAAAAAAATGTGTACTACGCACGACTAGAGTTTCGCGAAAATGTCGCATCAATAAATGTATGGTTATATCAATACATATACTTAGCCGTTGCCGATTTTGAAAATTGTATTAATCTCAATCCTTCATCTTTATCGAAATTTATATTGAAATCGCCGCCTAGTATGTATGAGTGGAATTACATGATGTTGTTTCTTCAGTAGTTTTAAATCACCTTCTTTACCTATGTGCTAATAATGTCTTGTGAATAAAATCTATTGTGTCAGTAACATTATTATTGACAGAAAAAAAGGTGCGGAAGGTAGGTTGCGAAAAAGTCGTTCCTTATTTTAAAATAGTTACATTACGCTTACAAATTTCACTCCTCATAATTTTTCATACTGTAACCCTTATAAGCAAATCGAATCTTAAGAAGTAAACTCTAAAAAACTTTAAATCAACACTTAATGAGTTAACTCATGTAAATTCATTTCAAAGTTATTTATTCATGATTAAACATAGTGTCTAACGCGCGATTTACGTTGGGCAAATGTTTAGCGAATATATAGTAAATAATAAATTTGCCTTGAAATCTTTGAATACCAAAAAAAAAACGAAATTTCTGCCCCCCTGGAAAACCGAATCCAGGACCCTTCGAACAGCAGACCGACATGTTGACCACTGCTACATACTGTGAGCGGTACACGTGCACTTCTGTTACAAAACAAGTAGTGCTTCAAGTTCACAATTTCAATTTTTAATACGCAGATTTTCTAACTTTAGAAGCATACGATTCGAACCCGAAGTCTGATTCGGATTAGACGCCAAAATTAAAACCGCTGAGCTATCACGTTCACAGATTAATAAAGTTCGAGAAGTGAAACACGACAAATTGTAACTAAATATTTATTAATTAAATAACGTGAATGTCATTGGAGAGCATAGAACTAGAGAGAGACTAGAACACGGGTATTTCGGTCCTCTTGACGGCGGACAGCCCGTCGTCCCACGTCAGCATGGCGTTGAAGGACAGGTACAGAGCCACGGCCGACAGCAGGTGCCACAGGTCGTGCGAGTCGTAGAACTGCAGGACCTGTTATATACAGTCACGACATAGTTATTTTACAAGTTTCAATTTTAAAGTAAGCACTTATCTAAATATAATTTGTTTGTATTGTTGCGAGATAAGAATGATGATCACGAACGAGTGAATTGCTACTTTATTTTAATACGGAGTTCACTTTTTTTAGAGTCCTATAATTATTTTAAAAATAATAAATCTTTGGTGATCAAAATAAACGATGATTAAAAATGTGTAGGTACTATTATTTTTTCCCGAATTTCTCAAAAGCACTATATTTTTTTCAGCGTTTTGACATAAATACTATTTTACCCCCCAAAAAAGGTGGCAACCCTAGTTGTAGTTAAGGCAAGACGCTTTGTGTCGTCGTGTCGGGTTGGACCCGACGTAAAACAAAACTAATATAAGCGAAGAAGAAAGCGAAGCGGTCGATGTAGCGTGTTGCGGTAGCGGTGACAAGAGAGAGTATTAACAAACTCGTTGAGTTGTTAAACTTGGGCTGCATTGGCTAAAACACGCAGGGAGCGATAAATACCTATGAATTTAGGTATTGAAAACATAATATTCCAGCATCACGTATTTCAATGTTATGATCCACCACCTAATGTTTCTTTGTAGACATAGATCGTAGGAGTACCCGAATAGATATCGTTCTGTGTAGAAATTGACTAGAGTGTAATTTATAATCGCTACGTACGGAGGGAAGCCGGAGACCGCGAGTCGCGTCGAGATGTCGCAACAGAGCTGCCTCAAAAGATAATATCTATCTTATCATCTTATAGCTTTGTATGTTTTTATTAATGTGCTCGTTATATGTGACGAAGTGATGCCGGGCGGGACGCACCATGCACTCGTGGTTGCGGTGGCGCGACAGCGCGGCGGCGGCGGACCAGTCGGAGGAGCCGGACAGGAAGAAGTAGAGCGCGGGCGCCCAGGCCGCCGCCGCGCCGCCCAGCAGCGCCCAGGCGTACCAGCGCAGCCGCTCGCCGTGCACCAGCTTCATGCTGAGGTAGAACACCATGTACAGCAGCGCGTTGCCCAGCAGCACCTGCAGCATGTGCCCCGCGAAGTCGCTCGTCTGCGTCACCAGCCTGCGGCAGCATAACACTCGAATGAACGTCTTCGTACGTCGCCGGCGTGTCGAGCGAATGGGTTATTGGCTTTCGAAAAAAAATTAAGTAATAAAATATCGATCAAAAAGTATGCATATTATTATAATACATTGGACTATTACAGGCATTTAATAATTAAAATCTATCGCTATAGCTTCGTTTAGCCAAACATTTTTTTCTATCACTAATAGGTATGTAAAGCGACAAAAAGTAAATGAATCGATCGAGTAAATGTCGAGTCCTATTAACGAAGCAACGAATGCGGACCCGTAGATGGCGAAGAGCCAGTTGACGGCGTTGCCGATGAGCAGCAGCACGAGCCGCGTGGTGTAGAGCGGCTGCAGCCCGCGGCACAGCTCGCGCGCCGCCTCCGCCACGCTCTGCTTCTCTGCAACACCGATACCTGGCTTTACCACCCTGCTCTACGCTGCGGAGTATTCATAGTTCTCACTCCCGCTCTCGCGACCGGCTCTACCATTATCCTTCTTGACGACTTACGTAAAAACTTACACACTTAAGCGACATGACATTTTCTTATGCTGTGAATTGTAAATTGTACTTATACGAAAACTATTCCAGGCGTGTTGGATTGAACGCAATGAATGGTTTAGAAACGCATGAGAGATAAACAAACAAAAATTATTTTTTACGTAAATATAAGAAGATGGTTTAAGAGGCGTACCACATAAGTAATTACTTGAACCAAACATTAAGCATATTCTGTGGCATTCGTAGAGATCGGTGTCAAGATGCGTATATTTTAAAGTTTAAGGCACTTTAACAACAAGAATCTACGAAGCTCTTCCATCGTCTATACGAAGCTCTTCTATCGTCCCGGCTCGACTCCGCTTACTTCGTAAGCTCGTACCACCGGGACGGAGCCGGTAAGATCACCGTCAACATTAATGTTTGAGAAACCTGTTCGATTTCCAATAATAAATACATTTTTGATACGATTTAAAATTGGACCTACTTATGCAAACAGGAACCAATCCACACACATGCCCACACACGCACATGCACAGACACAATAAACAGTTTATTGAACAACTCCTGTTATGTTGGTTGATAACCTTGTCATAGAAATGTTTTGTTCTGTCGA
>DWKW01001442.1:0-12692 GCA_018250115.1 Doberes anticus | reverse complement strand
TGTCTTCGATGGGTTAAACTGAACTAAATTCAGTCGACCCCATTCTGAGACCCGCTCCAGAGAGTGCTCAACTTCGGCCACAAGTTTGATTCTGTTTTCCTCCGCAAAAGGCTGAGAGGTATGCGCACGGCCCATGTTATGTGCGTCTCCCGTACTGTCACCCGCATAGCAATCTATGCTGGGGTTTCGATTAACAGTTACACAACTTCTCAGGTAGGCCGTAAGATGGTAACTTCGCGAGAATGGCTCTGTGCCATACTCGATCAAACCTCTCCCTTGCTTTTTACGGCTTGGGCCCAGGTATCCATCAGGTCATCCGGTTTTCGCAGTGATACAATGTGTAGGTACGTATTAATCTCAACACTACGCATTCTGTACCTTACTTTTTAAGTAGAATATAAATTCTCATGGAAGTGAATTTCTGTAATTCTTATTGAGAATCTTAAAGCTAAAACCTCATGGTACAGATGATCGACAGAAGTTTCCTTCGATTGCCTTGGCAGTGACCAAAATGCCCGGCTTGCACAAGGATGCCTGACCAACCGTTCGCCAACCCTGGCGATATGCTCACACTTCACCTTGGCCGTCGCCTTCTTTGCGGACGTAGAGATAGCGTTGAATCTCTTACTAAGAGCAGGTGCTTCGGTGTTGCTGTCTTATTCGGTGTTGTTGCTGGTGATAGTCTTATAATGAATGTAAACCTGCGGCACCACCGCCGAACCTATTTATGCCGCAGAGCAGCGGTGTTCGCTTTCTGAATTTGCTGCGTTTCGATTTCAAGTGTGTAATTAGGCAGACTACACTGGATCGAAGGCGATATAACTTACTGGTCTGAAGTAGCTCCGCTCCCATTTACACGCCGAGACAGAAAACCGGCCCAGTTTGAAATTAGAAGTGGATGTCCATGGGCTGCAATGACCACTTAACATCAGGTGGCTTGCAAGATCGTTATTCGATACCATATACCGCAGTATTTATTGTGTGCCCAAAGCCATTATCACATGCGAATAATAAAAATTGTTATTATAATATATATTTCTATAAATTATCTTAATAGCTTTAATAGTATCATAAATTTACAGAATAAATAAAAAATTTTGCTATATATACACCTATATTCACATTCACAATGATTATAGCAGCAAGTGATAAGGCATTACAACCTAATTCGTATATACATACTCGTATGTACATATCTGTGTAGTTGAAATACTTTGCACAATGCAATCCATTACGTTATTTGTACTGTGCTCTATAATTTCAATTACTTGTGCCCAGGTAATGTATAACAAATTTGTAATGTATAACTATTTTTGATTCTCATATGTCTGACTCGGTAATCTTTCGTAACTTTAATCGGAACGAAGTATGGCAAACTTCATCTGACTGTCAAAAGCTTTTTTTTTTGTGGAAGAGTAATATAAATTCATTTTAATTTCTGTTGCAACTGACATATTGATCACTGTGCCGTACAAGTTCGTCTCTTGTTGAACTTTTCGTTGTGAAATAAAATCAAATTAGTATGATATTCATTCACTCGCCAACAACAACAAATGTTATAAGTTCGAATGTTTTTATAATAAACATGTTTGATGGTGGTAATAAGACTCAGCCACCATCTATGTACGTATGTATGTATGAATGTTCTACAATCGCGTCGCTCCTAGTTTACTGATTTTGACAAATGTGATCAAGACAAATCAATTCGTCTTCATTGTCCGATGGTAACAGACTACGTTTTAAATAGAAATTTTATGAATTTTTTAGAATTTGATGGTGGTAGAGTCTTATGTCAATGACTCGTCGTCCTAGTTGAGGTTTTATATGAATGTCCATGGGCTGCAGTGACCACTTAACATCAGGTGGCCTGCATGCTCGTTTGCTATTCTGTTGAGATAAAAAAAAACAGTTCTCATAATGCCCCAATTACAACTTTTATTAAATTTGAGAAAGCGTTGTTGACCTACCATAATTTTCTTTCCTAATACAATACTTTAAATACCAGATTCCCAATCTGTTCGTCGGCATAAACAGTTCGGTCGCTATTTAATGTCTTCGAACGTGTCGATAGTGTCCCGCACTAAATCGTCCCAGCTATAAAAGCGTCGCCTTTATTACCTTGTCGTAATTTGTACTTACTTTTACAGCTTGAAAACTGTTTTTATTGAAAATGTTTCACGGCTGTTGCGAGCAAAGGGAACGCTGAAGAAGTTCCTGAAATTACGCTACTCATCTGACATGAAGAATTATAGCCTAATTTAAAGTTTTTGAATAAGCTATATAGTACAGAATGTCTGCTTTTTAATTTTTAATACATCTATAAATAATGGTACCACCTACATAATCTTACTTGAAATATGATACTATTTCGCCAAATCCCCGATTTGACAGATATTTCTCAGCCGCCGTCGGAGTAACGAATGGATACTAAACCGAAATGCTCTTTAAACTAGAGGGTACACTAAATATACGGAGGCCTACGAAGGACGTCTATAACACTCACGAGTTTGTGACCAGCCATAATCGTATAACCGTCCCTTCTCTCAGTAATAATCTGCAGCCATGTGCGGTGATCTCTAAACCTTGTGAACTTTAAAAGTCATTTTTGTTACCACATCCTTAATTTATTGCCTAAATTTACATTTCCCTTAATACCTTGCAAAGTAAACTGTGCCAGAGTTAAAACATTGCTTAATACTGACGTTGTATTCTCTGGGAGATTAACAGATATGTATGAGAATAAAGCGAGACTGAATAAAACAAGCTTTTAAGCAATAGTAAGTTAACGTACATTATAAACTTGCATTCAAGCATTATTTTATCTTATGAAATACCATTATTATCATTTCTTTCATCACAGTAAGTTATATTTTAATAATTTAATACCAAACGTGATGGTCATTACGTCGATTTTAAAACTGAATTTATAATTCTGGGCACTTTATTAGATTTTGAGCAATTTCGAAAGGAAGCATCTTAATTACATGCAAAGCTCGTGTCCCTCGCCCTATTTTCAACCCGGTCCTTCTCGTCTGAATTTGCAGAGGCCTAGCTGTTTGCTTTAGTGCGTCTTGTACTTTCGTTACTGGTAACAAACTGTCTCATAAACCCCTCGACCGCTCCCACTTAACCATAACAACTTCCTGAGATATATGTACATACTTTCGGTATTTGCTGCACAGGGAAATTTAAGCTCATACTATAAATTTATGCAACGTCCTTGTTTGTTATGGAAACGCCACAAAATAAATGATATCAGCAATTCATGAAGACGCTCCCCCTCGTTCATTCTTTTGCAGCTCCAGATTATTTGTTTGTAGGAAGCAAAACATTTTGTATTGTGTTTAATGACGGGAAACGGCACAGCGCTGCTACCTACAAACCATTCTTACGCGAAAAGGGGTCACAAGATAAGCTTCAGTAACTTTCTCATGAAGCACATACCTAAAGATTGTTTATAAATAGCTGAAGCACGATATATATAAGACATTTCATTTGGTAACATTGTTGCTGAAATATAGTGGAAATCTTTATTTAGAATGTTCAATATTAAACATATTTCATAAGTCGTCTATTCACCTCTTCTAAAGCGAGGTAGCTACTCGTAAATATTTATATCACTAGACTAAACCTTCGACTTTGTCGCCGCATATTAGTGATATAAATACAAATTAATTTGCGTTGACCTTCCGAATACAAGACCCCCTATACTACTGAGACGTCAAGCTCAACTGAGTATCTGAAGTTTCTGAAGTTGTACTAAACCAATCTTGTTCAGACTTATGGCATTGTTTAAGTTTGACTATAACTGACTTCTTTTAAACTACAAAAATTTTATTAAAATCAAATCTGTAGTTTTTGCATGATTGGCGAACAAACATACAAATAGAGTTACAGACAAAAAAATTAAAGAATGCAATGTTTTTGTTCGAAGACCTCTAAATAGACAGCAGTCCGCAGTCAGTTTTTTTAAAATATCTTAAATGTAAAGACACGGCCTCGTTTCAAATATATGTCAGTGTAAGTTTATTCACTTACAACAAATAAAGTAGCGAGAGAACTTGAGACATTGCATTAGTAGTGATTCCCAGACACCGGTAACGCAAAATGACTCATATATCTGTAACGAAATATTTTGATGCAAATTTATCAAATGGTGCTAACGGGTATTTGAAGAATTGACGCTTTGGGGTCTGTAAATACATTGCCTAAATAATTATCTTTCCACAGTTTTATTGTCTTTTCTCATATTTAACATTTATAGAAGAGGAATCGTGAGCATGTATAATACATTCTGAAATTGAAAACATGTACTTGTTAATATTCTCTGGCATTTACTTACAACAAATACATTTGATTTGAATCTATAGAAAATTTAACGTTCTTGTCTGAACTGATAATCCATATATCCGTCATATGATACCTCACAGAAACGAGCCTCGGGCTTCCGTCTATACCTGAACAATTAAATTATGCATCGACAAAAAACGCTTCATAGGAAGCCATCAGATTGCCTTAATGTGATACGCCTTGCAAACTTGTGGTTTTGGCACAAAACCATAGTAAATCAAATATTTATTTGGTCACAAGATTACAGGATTACACGAGAGTTACCAAGTCTCCAAAAAGTTTTGTAATTTTTTTCTATACTACAGAAGGAGGAAACGTGCTGAGGTTAAGTGGTCACTACACCCCAAGGACATCCACAAATAGATCAGACTACAAATTTTAATATAATCACAATTCCACAAATAAAACCGAAATCCTATCTGAGATCGCATCAAGTTGCTACTCCTGAGGCCTAAGTTAGGGTTTTTTTTGCTTGTGCTGTAATTGATGGTGCTATATCTTTATATCTAACATGATAGTTATTTCTTTTCAAGTTTATTTCTAATTTGACACATTAAACTTTACTGGAACAGCGCTTGCTTTGTAATCCTATTTCTAATCAGCTATTACTTTAAAAAATATAAGAATAAAGTTTCAATTTCAAGCCACATCTTCACCTTTACCGAAACGTACTTATATATCTTTGATTCGTTTTATGTGCCGTATGCTGCGACCGTAAATTGCGATTGCGTGCAACCTTCTGCTCGTAACTTGGTTTCACTCCTTATCTTTATTGAACTCGACTTAGTAGATATTTGGTTCAATCGGCACTCGTAATATACGGTGAGGTCGGCAAAGTTTGAAACAAACTTTGTGATTCTTTTTAGATGCCAGCGTGAACGGTTATCTTACCGCTTTTTTAACAAAAACTTTTAACGTTCTTCGACTAGAATCATGAATTATTCATGATTCGATGTAGAGATCAATTTGTCCTGTAATTAAAGATTAGAGCTTGGATATAGGTAATATTATGTAAGTAAGTATAAACAGTGTTAAAGAAAATAATACAATGTTTATTAATGTTCTTGTTATTGTATATTAGTTAGGTAGTTTTCGTTTTTAAGTAGTAATAATGAAAGCCATTTCCAAAGAATTATGTTCCTGTGATAAAGCAAACCAAAAACAAAAATGATTATCAAGACTTGAAATAAGCAATGAACTACAGTCTTTACCCATGTCTCTTGGGACTTGAGGCGTATACAATGATATGTAGAACCAGTTGAGCTACTTTTGCGCTGATACCGCGAGCGCCCTTGCAAGTCCTTCTCAAAGTCGTGACCTCCGGACCTTCCTTGCCTCAAGCGTACTACGCTCGGCTTCTATTTGTTGTGCCGCATTGTTACGGAATTTGCTTTCGTAATTGTTGCTTTATATTCTCCTTATTTAGTTAGCCAAGTACTTGATATAATATTTATTAGGTTTTTTGATTAATAAATTTATCTTAATGTTGCTGGTACGACTGAAGTCAATGTGTAAACAGTCTTTAATCTTTTTAGGAATGACTTATTAAGGATTCCCATAGATAGTAAACGAATTTCTGATAGATTTAGGAAGATCTTTAAAGTTTGAATCTATGAACAAAACATGCATGATTTGTTTGGAAATTATGTCAGTTTTGTGTAACACAACTAAGAAACCACAAGGTAACATTTCGAAAGTAGGTACCTTAAGCCAGGCGTAATATGATTCGCCATTAGCAACTACATTCCTTACGAAGGTATTTAATTATATCGAATTACACATATGCCGACAGAAATTATTACAAGAGGTCGGTAAATTTAATTACGGTTTGCCTCGTGACACCTGCTTTTTACTCGGCTGCCCCAGAAAAAGTAATGATTTTCCGGTGGATTTATTTGTGACCACATGCAGCCTAAACGACTTGACGCGTTTTGAAGTAGGCATGTAGATTTATCTTCATCTCATCATAGAAAATTATTATGAATATATTTTAGGCCACATATTTTCAGTTTCAGCTTGGTTTTTCAGTTTAGGGTTTAATTAACAAACACTGCAAGTTTACGGTTCAAACAATTAATATTTTAAATCGATTATCATTCAACAATAAAGATAAAACGGCTGATATTTCTATCCAATGATTATTTATTTATGTCTCGGCTTAGCGTGCACATATCTAACAGACACGTTTCTATGTAACCCGATTCCTTGTTTAATCAGTGATATCAAATAGCAGGCTATCATAGTCACATATCGCAGAGTCAGTCACAGTTTGCAGGTACGTCGCCACCCACGTAGAACGAGGCCTGGTCCCGAGGGGCGCCAAGGCCGCCTCACAATGGATCCCTCGCGCACTTCTTATTGCTCACCAATACTATTAAATCTCACTATCTGTTTTATATGGAACTAGTTTCCTGCGGCCCTCACATGCACCTCGTGAGGGAATTCGCAATTTTATTATTATGCGCTCGGTAGGATTCTTTCGCATGCGCTTAGAGTCACGGCTATTGCTTTCACTGCTCTCAAAGCCGCCATGTAAAATAGATTAGAGCTATAATTTTAGATTGGAGATGAAATAGTTTGCGTTTTTAAGTATTCTACATTTTCTTCATCGTCTAGCCCATTACTGTCTCACTACTGGACACGGCTCTCCTCTCAGAGATGAGAGGGTTTAGACCATAGTCCACAACGCTGGCCAGGTTCTGATTAGCAGACTTCATATGCCCTTGAGAACATTATGGAGAACTCTTAGGCATGCAGGTTTCCTCACGATGTTTTGATTCACCGTTAAAGCGAATGACGATTAATTTCTAATACGCACATAATTTCGAAAAATTGTGAATAAATAATATTGAGAGAAATAGAGATGCGAGCCGATTCCTAATTTTGTAAAAATTAAGTAACACGTTAAAACAAGTAACACGTCAATCTTCATTAAATTGTTCGATATACAATAAGAACGTGACTGAAAGTCATAATATCTTATCCCGTATAACTAAATTCCACAGAACCAGTATATCTACTGTTATTTCATATCATTTCGTATGTATCCAACATTCATTAACGAATGCTCACGCCGCATAAGCGCAAACGTTCGAAATTCATGCAGTCATGATGCTACAGGAGGTAGCGTTTCAAAACGACTAATTACTTCGTGCGTTTGTTCGTTTACGTAATGTTTGTCTCACCTTCCTCAAGACATCAATCGTCAGCATTGCCAGTAAAAGTTGGAATAGCAGCTTAAATATATCGTAATTGCCAATTTTGTCGCGCACCACAATAAAGCGCCAGCGCATAAATTCTCAATTAATTAGTTGTTCTGAAAATTCCTATTTAAACTGACCTCTCGCTTGTTTGACGATACGTGATACAGAGACATCAAATTGGCCCTTTGCTTCATTCAAACCTTTTGTGGATAATATCGATACCGAACCAATCTCTATAATAAATACGTATTTTAATGTAAAATTATATATAATATGATATTATATTAGAAAATTTAGCCTAGAAATAGCCTTATGGTTAACCATCTCGATCCCGCTATGTTGGGTGGAGATTCAAATCCCGGCACGGATCTCTATTTTTCTCGAAAATTATTTTCAAAGTTTTCCGAAATTATGTGCGTATTATTAAGTAATTATCACTTACTTTAACGGTGAAGGAAAACATTGTGAGGAAACCTGCACTCCTGAGAGTTCTCCATAACGTTCTCAAGGGCATGTGAAGTCTGCCAATCCGTACTTGGCCAGCGTGGTAGACTATGGCCTATACTTTCTCATCTCTGAGAGAAGACCCGTGCCCAGCAGTGGGACGATAATGGGTTGATTATGAATATAAATAAAATAAATGATGCCATACATGTATTACAAAATAAATAGTTTGTTTTAACTTACAAATAACTACAAAAATTGCAACGCTACCACCTGTAGAATTGACCGTTGCGTTTATTACGATATCCTCATGTTAAACTGCACAAGACGTTCAACCTGTCGTTGCCCTACCACGCAGCCCGTTGTACACTGAGCTGAAGCTGAGCTCGGGCAAGACTTTAGTCCATTTTCAGATGAATTTAAGAATTGATAGATCTCCAAATTACATCAGGTAACCTGTATCTTTAATCAAAATTCATAAATATGAATGTTTGAAGTTGTTTACCAATATGACAATTCATCATCATCGTCACATTGTCTCAGTGATGAGCACGGGTCTCCTCTCGGAAATCGATCTGATCTCATCGACCACCACCTAAGCCAAGTGCAGATAATGTGACAAATAAAATGTCAGTTGGGACATTTACATAACTATTGTATCGACTTTAATTGATTTACATATTCTTTGAGTTAGACTTATATACTGGCATAATGGCTTGACAATGATCAGATGAGTGGAGCGAGACATACACTTGACCTCTGTGTAGTATCTGCAGAATAACACGCGGTGATAATGTCACGTACTGAAATATTATATTGCCTAAGTCTGTAAACTTTATGTTACACTTTGTGATTTCACTGTTAAGCAATAGATACTTTTCTTTGATTGCAAAATGCGAACATAATTTGCACAGTAGGCAACGTCAGAATTTACACAAATAACGTGTCGCAAATAGACAACGAACTGATGAGTTTGCGACTCAGTATTTAGCTAGTGTATTGTAAAGAGAGCAAATTAATGTCATTATACTTTAGGCTCACTAGCCAAAGTGCATCTAATTTGCAAATTTGACGAATTTACTACTAGCTTCGTAAATTGTGCACGTAATTCGATTTCTATTGCATTCTGGCTTAACTCTGACTATCGAAGTTAATTACTTTTTTAAATTAAATTGTCGCTCAGTTAATTTTAATCGATTCTAAAATAGATGTCATCAGAATGCAGCTAATCTGTTCACCGGGTAATTCAACAAGGACGTGCCTTATTCTGTAACAGAACAGTTGAACAATAGTTCGGTTGCAACAAAGTATCGAACTATCGATAATCCTAAATAATAATGCAACACAAAAAAGGTAGAAATTTTGGTTTGAATCTCACCGACATGTAAAAGATTTCTGCCTTGCGGAGTCAAAGTTCACGTGGGTAATATGCTGTGAATAGCTGCCCTTTACCCCACTGTAAGTAACGTATCTTCAACTACCATTTATGGTACCTAGTAACCTACTACTTCAAGTTGTCCTTCGTTCTCGTGTTTTGCAATATTTTACTATGCAATACAATATTGTACAAGCTGTGGTTGATATTGTGTGAAGTAGTTCAACAACTAAGAAAAGTCAGTAAGAGACAACATTTTTTGAGATTCATAAACGTTTAATTTCAAGTGTAATTTATTAAACAATAGTTCGCAAAATTGATATAGAATAATCACTGTGTTTTTCTTAGAATGCACTTTCAATGCTTAAATTGAAAAATGTAACAGTAAGACCTGAAGGAAACCAGTGCTATCGGAGGTTGCTCAGATCGAATTAATCTCTTTGTTATTTTTTTGTTGTCGCGCTCAAACCCATGGATGAAATAGTGTATGAACGGAAGTCCGATATCTTAATGTTTCCTTCGAAGCACTACAACAATTATGATTTGTCATTAACTCAACACAAGGGAAGATTGCATAACGGCAAACCGTTTGACTAGTGATTTAAACTTAAACGCTACAAGTGTTTATTTTAATTATTTCCCTCAAACAGTTTAAATATAAAACAAAAGCTTTATGTCAAGATCGGCAAGAACGCTATATCATTAAGTGCCATCGAAGTTGTTAATGTTTAAAATAAACCTTGTGTAGACGTAGCCATTTACTACTACTTATTTTCCGTTTTATTATTACCATTAGCAATTTTATAAGTAAATAACATAATGATAGGATGTCCCGAGTCACACATTCTAAAATCCAATGTACTCAAATATCGATATCAAGAATATCGATTTGGTCGCATAATAATATAAAAAGCGCAAAAAAATACAATAAACATATTCGAGGCATCTGGAAAAAAAAACTGTCTCAACTCAATCCTGTAAGTAATATACCAATTTCAATACTGAAAACTTACTTTATTGCATTCACAGAGATTTGAAAAAATCCATGGTAATGGCTTGGACCATTTCTGGCTCAATGCCAGTTAATAGTAAAATTAATGTTATAATTAAAGACATTTTGTTTAGCCATCTCTCTCAATAACTGCGATAGGAACCTATAATTTTCTCTTCATTAATTAGAAATTGAAATACGTTTGGTCACGGCATGACACGATCGCTGAGCACGACTCCACCAACAACAATAAGTCACCATAGCAAAGATTAGTTCCTCTTGATGGGTTTTATTAAATTTTTAATACATAGCTTGCCTTTTAAGTTTTGTCGTTTAAATATTAACCGCCAAATTTGACTGAAGAATGTAGTGTTTGAATATTTTTGAATTAAGAAGCTTAAAACAATAGACGGTTGTAGAATGTTGCCCTATTTTTTTTTACTATCCCCAAAATAAGAAAAAATCTTCGTGGACATCGGTTCCAGACTAGTTAAGAAGCAGTCAAAACTTATGAATGGGCGATTTTGCCTACCCCAACTTCAGAGTGGAATAAATCGTTTAAAAATTGGTTGGAGCGCATGAAAAAGTGCATAAAATCATGGAGAATATTTTGAAAAGCAATAAAATATATACAAGGCCATAATTCTTAATTTTTTCCTCAAACGACAAAACTTAATGGGCATGCCTCGTACATCAAAAATTAAAGAAGAAGAAAATTGCATTTTGCTTCATTATTAATCTCCTTTAAGTCCATGAACAATTTTATTTATGAATTAAGAGTATAGACCAGTGAGTTCTAAACTGACCTTATAATGCAAAAAGATATATGGCACCGGAGTCAGATCAAGCTATAAAAACTATATAATACTTCTGTCAATAATGACCCGTTCTTGTCTGTCTTTATATAAGAGCAAAAACGTTACATTTAATCATTTTACTTTATTCAATAAAATTGCAGCTAAACTACAGCATATATATAGCAATCTATAGCATAGGTCATCCTTCGTCATGTAGTTTACGACCCCATAACAGTGTGCATTCATGCAGGTGCATTTGTATCCTTCCAGCTGGCAACAGCATACTCTGGTGTAAACTTGTTACATTTATAACCCATCTTCATAGCTTTATTTTAGTTATAACTCTATCTCTATTACTATATACGTATACGAGTACGTACACTACCGCTCAAAGGTTTGGATACACCAGTCGATATTTCTTGCCGCACTTAAAGTTGGATAACTGTGGCAAAAAAAAAGATATTCGAATTTCCAAAGCGGCCTTTTTTAAAAGGATAGATCAGGCTTCAGTTTGCTCTATTTAATGTTTTTTTTTTTCAACCTGGTACGGACTTTGGTTCCTGACCGTTTTGAGACCTTTATTCGACCATTGCGAATCTGGCGCACAATTACATAAAGGTTAGTAATTAAAAAATTAAAGCACTTTATTATCAAGAAAGATGGTTGTCTCTTAAGTAAGTGTTATTTTAAAAACATATTTTTGAAGATGCTACGCAATTTGCCTTTACATATATGTAAACTTTTTTGGAAGCCAAATCATACGATTAAACCACCTGGCTGCTAATTCGCCACAATATTTTCCCTCTCTTTCTGTAGGATTCGATTCCGAAACGAGAATAATATGCATTTATTTTATTCTTAGAGTGTTTAACGTCGCTGAATATATATTATAACGCTTGGTATGACATTAACTATGCTATGACTATGCATATGGTGCAGAGAAATGAAGATCAGGGATCGAATCTACTCAATTCAGTTTAGTTAAAAAATGTGAGTTTACAGTTTAGTGAAAATACCGTAACATTTTGTCATTTCACTAAATGTGTTTATGTAGACGACACCTATATTTTATAATGAAAATATTGAAATATTTGAAACAAACTACAGGGCTAATGGCTGCTTTAATTGAATATAGTATAGTTAAGCGGGACAAATAAATTGAACAATCCCATACCCATGCCATTATATTACTCGATAACCTAGGGGGCGTTGAATAATAGTCCCTTATTTGTCCGTTTCACATCTCAGTTGTGCGGTACTGACGTGGTTACTAATCACCAGACCCAGCTTTGTACACAGAAACAATGATGATTGTTTTGATACACCGAAAGATAGTTGTTCGATTGAAAAGTTACAGAATCTTCTAGAGTAGTTTTTAAAATCCTATACGTACATACTGATGAGGATTTTTCATAATACACATATAACATAACTTCGACAAAAATCAATATAGCCCGATATCTTTTGAATTATCGGTAAAACCCGCTGGGTCTTATCTGCAACCTACATTCACTGTTCTACATTATTTGTAC
>DWKW01001441.1:0-12692 GCA_018250115.1 Doberes anticus | reverse complement strand
TGACACTATTATATCACTTTCCTTAAAACAATTTCATTGCTTACTGTTAAGTTCAGTTCAAATATAAATATTTACAGTTATGAAAAATTTAGTTACGGTAAAGTAATGACGTCAACCAGTCTGGCCTTGGTTGGTGAGGCTTATACTCAGGCGGGCTGAGAGCCAGCGGCGACGGGGCATCGGCCAGGGCCACGGAAGAAGAAGTCTCTGTCACAGCTACACTAGTCTTTCCTTTCATTATAGATCTTAACTCCTCATTCTCCACGGCCCTTGTCCGTTGCAAACTTTCTCTAGTCTCCTTCATTTTTGAGAGTTGTTCTCTTAAACATCTATATTCTTCTAAAAATTTCTCTAATTGTGACGCTCGGAAGTCGTAATCCTCGAACGGCTGACCGGTCCGCGAATAATCCCGAAGACCCGAAAGATCCAGCAACGGAGTTGCGGACGGAACAGAATTTTGCTCCCTAGATGGTGACGCTGGAAGGCTTGGATTTCGACGTATTCGGTTGCCACCGACGGTAAGATCTAAAAAACTATTCGATCGACGTCCACTTGGTTTTTGTGGAGCTTTTTCGTAATTTCTATCAAAATAAGTTATAGAATCACCACCAGAACTGTTCCTTCGGCTACTTAATAGAGGACTACGGCTGTCACCATCTTTTCTTCGAGGGATTGTGTAAAAGTAATATGGATCATGCTTCAAGTCACTGCGAAGATATGAACTTGTTCCCAAAGCACTCATTTCTATGAGGTCTGGATAATTCTTTTCGCTGTCGCTACCGGAGAGATCATTATCAAGCCGCTCACGTGGTCTCGGCCGTGGACAAGTTCGTGTGTTGTTATTATAGCGATTATTATCTGATAAAATCTCTACATGCCCGCTTAAGAGACCAGCCGACTTGGAACTTTGTATTGGTTCTGATACGTCATTTCTGCAACAAAAGAAAATAAATTTAAAGTGCCACATCCGGCTAATTACAAATTTGATTGGCAACGGTGTTAATTATACCAAAAATCGCAACAGTCCTGACATAAACAAGCCCATAAATATATAAAACGTATACACCGTTCTTTGATGTTAATATAAAGGTTAATTAAGAAACTTGGGGTTTATTCATGATTGCTCGTAACACGTGTAGAGTATGACAACGGCGCACACTCTTGATAAGGCGTGCAAATGAGCGCTATGTCACGGAAAGCCATATGAATTTATGTACATACGTCGAGCCTCATGCGTAACAGGGTAAAAATACTTGACACATTACCGTGCGATACTGTTACTTATGTGTATGTCCTTTGACTTTGACAGGATATTTTTTAGTAGAAAATATAATAGCATGACGTGGCATGATTTTATGATGTCAATTTGTTTCACACTTTATTTTATATATTAAGTATTATCTTTTAAAATAAAATGTGACATGAGAATCTGTATTAACAAAGTTGTTGAAGTATCGCTTACAAATGATCGCCTTCAATATTTGATAGATTCTATCGTATCGCTGTGTATATATAATGTTTAAGTGGTCACTGCAACCCGTGGAGAAGTATATTGAACATCAAGTACTATCTATTTTAACACACTACGAGTAAAACTTAATAAACAGTTGTTACCTTATGGTGTAGTTGCTCATGCGTGGTATGTGTAGGTCTTGGACTGGCTCGCCATTTCTGGCACAGGAAGGTTCAAATTCAGTGCGCCGCCATCCCGCTTCCATCTGTGGCGGTGATAAACTTTCGCGTACCTCTCCTTGACCGTAGCTTTCATATTCATCCTCTGGATCGTGCGAAGGTACATTTCTATAATCCCCTCGCTTACGACCGTTATCGGCGGGAACTACCCGAGATACTTCAGCTGTAGTCTTGAAATTAGCTTCTATTTTTTCGTAGTTATTATCATGGTGATTTGATGTCACCATCTGCTCATTCCACCTATCTAACTGTCTCTTTTTACGAGTTTCATATGCACATAGTCCTATTAAACACGAACTTAACACTATCACCGCGGACACTGCCATACCAGCCATGAGGGCACGTCCACCAAATCCTCTACTTTGGGGTTTCTTTTCAATAGTTAAACTTAACACTACTTCAGCTTTTCCAGCACGGTTTTCTGCATTGCAGGTATACAGCCCAGAATCCTGCAGATCGGCCGATTTTATAGTAAGATTGCTAATTTGTCCCTCGCTTCTTAAAATAAAAGCTCTACCAGAATTGACGTTTGTTGTAGAAGTATTAGCCAAAAGCCTTCCTGCACGCACCCATCGTATACGAGGTGCAGGAACACCTATTACACGACATCCTAAAGTCACTTCTTCGCCTTCCATGCCCTTAAAAGCATTCATAGTACCGCTTACTTCAGGTAGACAAGCAAAATCTTCAAGATCAAGGCGATCCCATGATTGCGACATTAATCTCGGAGGCAATGCACAATCAGGCACTACAGTCGCAGGCACGTTTCTTCGGATCATCCAATCTCGCATTGGCCTCAAGGCGCAGGTGCACTGCCAAGGATTATTTGCAAGTTCTAAACCTTTTAACGATCGCAGGGGTGCTAAGACTGCCACATGAAGAATTTGAAGCTTATTTTTACTAAGTTCGAGGTATTCTAGAGATCCTTCTAATCCAATAAAACCTCTGGTTTCTATTTCTGATATTTTACAAGCGCTAAGGGTTAATCTTACTAAATGAGGTAAAGATGAAAAAGCATCGTCTTTAATCTTTGAAATAGGATTGCCACTTAATTTAAGTTCTCGTAGTTCTGGAATGGAGTCGAAGGCGTGGGTAGGCACAATCTCTATTCTATTACGAGAAAGATCGAGTTCAACCAGGTTAACGAGAGCTCGAAAGGCGTACTGGCGTATACCTCTTAAGTTGCAAGCGGGTAAATAAAGGCGTTGCAGATTAAGAAGTCCGGCAGCGGCGAATGCGTCGTCTCGTAGAGTGGATAGTCGATTTTCAGTAAGGTCAAGTAGTTGTGTGGTCGGGTCAAGGCGAGGCGGGACGGCATTGAGACCAGCTCGAGCGCACAATGCGGATTCTTTTCCGCTCCGCCACTTGCACTCACAATGGCGAGGACACTCGGCGGAGACGGCCGCGGCCAAAGCGAGCATCAGCAGCACCCACATGCCACGGAACTGGTCACCCCGCGCCGCGCCTTTCGTCTTCACCACAGAACGTCATCCCCCACGCCGCCACTTGCCTGCAAAATTAAGACATAAATCACCATCACGATTTTATAAGCCTTGAGAAGAGCCTTGGCGGTAATCGGTCTATAAACCGGAGATTTTCAGGTCAATGAAAAATGTTAAACGTTCATTCTAAAGCATACTAATTTTCAACCATTTCGTATACAAAGGGACTGAGACTGCCTTCATTTATACGGTGAATTTCCTTTTGTCATCACAAAGTTAAGTATCTCAATTATTTACGACTAGCTATATCCCGCGCGTCCGCACAGAAGAGTCATTATGTTACCAGGTATTGTGTTCTTGAACTCTCAACAATAATTACTTTTAATTAATGAAACGCTAACTGGAAAACTATTCTACCGTATTAATTAAGAACTGTCTGCAATTAATTAAAAAAAATGTTACTTCGATATTTTTTTCTCAATTTACAAACAATTGTCATAAAGCTACTGCTTTTCGCTTTATAAACCTTATTTTAGTGGACTGACAACTTATGAACCTAAAGGTTAAAAGGAAAGATGGTTAAATTATTTTAAATTTTTCCCACAACTACGTTTTACTGGCAATACTTATTAATTACACGTTACATAGTTTTCCTCGTAGCATCCCGTGAACTTTATATTGACAACAGAGTGTTAGATTTACGCATAAATATTTTTTTACTTGTACCTATGTGGGATATTGCGCGTTTGGTAACACATGTCTGTAGTGTTACGATTACGGCGTACAATTTTTGTTGTTACATTTTACGATTATTGCGCCTATTGTCCTTCTAGTCATATTATTTGTTCATTGTGTCATAGATATGTAGAACATGTGGTACGAACAAATGACTTTCGGTAATTATATCGTTCGTAAAAAAAGTTATGAGAAGCTTTAATAATAAAAACGTGGTTACAAAAGTTTCTTATTATTACTTTTTTCTTATTTATCTACTTTTTCTCATTTTAAAAATAATGACTAGCAATGAACTTTTATTTACTTTTAACATTTTAGAATACAATTATTATTTTTATTGTAGAATGATCGAGCAGATGATAAAATAAAAATACTTGGCTCAAAATTTCAGAAAGTACAGTACCAATTTTCGTGAATCTTAAGAAATCAAATCGAACCTAATTTGTACGAAGACCACCTGTGCTTCTTTTACCGAATGCTATTAAAATAGTAGTAAACCTACAAAATGAATAAACTTACTTAGAGCCAAATGCCAACTTCGCTAATAAAAGTATGACAAACCCAATTCTGCGCACCTATTTCTTTAATTTTGAGCTCGCAAAAGGGTGTGATATTTATAAAAGAAGGTCGTATCATTGATTCTTAGGATGACTTGTTTAACTTACTCACGTCTTCTCCGAAGGCCAATACAGTGTTTTCAAATTTATTTAAAAATTATCAATCAATCAATATTTATTTTTTTATTGTAGAAAATACTGTAAGGTGTTACAAAAATTATTATAATGTTATATTGTATGCTCTTCTAGAGGAGAAGAGCATACAATATAACTTTAAACAAAAACTGCATCTACATGCTTGAAAATTCAAATAAATGTCTAACATTATGTTAGACTTTGATCAATCAAACATATTTTTACTCTTATTTTATTTAACAGAATAGAAAATGAGCGTGCGGGCCACCTGATATTAGGTGGTCACTGCATCGCAAGGACATCCACATCAAACCTCAATTAGGACGGAAGTCGTGTGTTGTTACTCCTGAGGACTAAGTTGGAATGCCTCCTGTCCACCATCAAATCATCACATTTTCTGAGAGCCCTCACATAACTAAAATGACTATTTAGTCGTTATTCACAATTACTCGTATTTACTCATAATAAAAGCTTACACTACTACCTGTGTTCGCAATTCCAATAGTAATCCACTTAAATCCTACCGAGGACTGTATTAATATTGGTTAATCTCAATTTATTGTCGTTCCAAACGAATGTTACTGGAATCATGTAAAACGACCAGTGACTTACAATCCATTTGTTTCAACCGACTTCTGAAATATCTACCCTTTAGCCGTTCATGGCAGCAATAACTTTTAAGTACTTTAGGACTGAATATAATTTTTTAGTTTCATTACAAAATAAGTATAACACATTTCAATTTAATGCTATTTACATAAATCAAAATTTTGTATCTTTTATGGAAAGTGAAAATATAAATAAATAACGCTTCTCACTCATAGGCCCTCATAAGTCATTAGAACTCAATTACTCGTTAAATTTACCTGTCGGAGTACCATGGACAAACACATAAATAAGAACACAAACACACACCATATGTACCATATGTATTATGTGTATATACCATATGCAGTGTAGATTTTTTATGTTAATAGAATAGCATACGAGTATGCAGGCCACCTGATGTTAAGTGTTCACTGCAGGCCATGGACATCCACATCAAACTTCAACTAGGGTCAAAGTCCTATACGAGGTCGTCTGTGGATGCGTTGCTACTCATTAGGACTATGTTAGTATACCACTTGTCTGGTGTCTTCTGCCAAACCACACCCTTTAAATCGAAACACAAGATATGAGCGTTAAGAGGAATAAAGGAACGTAGTTTGTCGATTAAACCTCAGGGTGTGGTACTATTTGAGGTTGGATATGAATGTTCATGGGCTGCAGTGACAGTACTTAAATTCAAGTGGCCTCCCTTGAAATAATGAATAGTGGACTGGCATGAATAACGTCCGATGCCAAATGATACTGACTGACCACGGTCCTAAGTAAAGTCGTAACGGGGTCAGTTATAGATGCATTCTTGACAACTAATTTGGAACGTGTTATATGTTTGGGAAATGTGTTGATGACGACGCTCAGCATGCGCCATGTTCACGGTTAGACTGACTGCTCCCAAATATCGGCTGTTCCAAAATTATTTCAATCTAATTCTTTCAGTGATTACAATATAGGAGACCTCTGTAGTTCTGTAGCGTTAAATAACACTAGTAGACAAGCGGAATGAGTAGCTTTAAAACCACATCATGTACTACATTTTTATTAAAATGTATGTTAGTTAGTTAGTTTTTGAACCACCATATCCCTTAATGAAGTATCTAATTTACGAAGAAGTCTGCATTCGACGTAGTTTATAAGCGCAAAAATGTACTAGATTAAATTTTTTTTTTTATTATTTTCAAAAACATCTTATTTTTTTAATTTTCGACACCTCATATTTTTAATATGTACGTATATGTATACATCGAAGTTATTGGATTGGACTTCGATGTACTGTTTTGTGGGTATTGATTAGATAGAAATTTGGATGCGGTTTTTATATTACTTGTAATTAAATCTACCTTTTGTATAATTTCATGCCCATTTCTTAAATTGTATAATAATTAATATAACAGTATTTATGTATGTATTAATGTAAAAGTTAATTAAAAATGTTTGCAAAAATATAAAAATCGATTGTAAAAAAAAATATGCGACGAAAATGTGATAAACTTTTTAAGACTTTTTTACGCGACTGGTCGACTTCAAAATCTAAGCACCTTTAACGCCCTTTGGATCGCTACACAAACCAAAAAAAATTGTTGATTTGTTTCAATAAATTGTATGACGAAATTCTGTTTACCGGACGTCCACCCAAAAATAGTCAAAATACCTTGCGGCACAATATATCGAGACCTCGTTGATTAAAACTTTATTTTCGAAAATCCGACCAAATCCAATTACCTCCCAAAGTTTTCGAAAATCTTCAATTTTCATAGCAGAAAGTATAAAAATCTACGTAGATTAAAAAAATGGAAACGTACGCCGACTGCCGCGCAAACGAGTAATCGTCTTTTGGAATATGTGTGCGATATTTTTTAAATAAGTTTTACGTATATGTATAGATTTATAAGAACCTAGTTCATAAACAAGGTAATTATTAAATATTATTCAATTGATTTTTTACGACCTGGATTCTCTGAAACTGGGCTTCGGATTTAGGTAACTTAAAAAAAATTGCAAAAAATATATATACATAGGTGAAAAACGAAACATCGCAGTGTGATAGTCAACTGTATTATTAACGATACATGCATTCTACATCGAATTTTTACATCGTCACGGCGATCGTACAGTAAATATACATTATGATATAAAGCATGAGCTCGTACTTAGCTCAATGATGTTCATTAACGTACTCACCTCAAATTCTTGCTATAATCGATCCATTCGAACTCATTGAAATCTGCAACCAAAAATAATAACTAATTAATAAATGTCCGATTTGTGTCCAAACTGATTAAGTGTACTTAATTCAGAGGATTTGCATTTTGTAAATACCTATTGTAGATTAATTAGCAATCTATGTAGAGGAGCTTTTTGTAACAGCTACATCATATTTATTTAATTATTCTGTACTGATTCCATACATTCAATTAAATGGAAGTAAAACAAAATTACATTTTATCCCTATATTATATATTTATATTGTATCTGTGCTGAAGGTCTAGAACTCTAGATAGATAATTATACATATACCTACATACATATCTAATTTTGATACTATCCCCTAACATCACTACCGTTCCTTTCATAAAACACCTATTGAATCATTTTAATAATTAATATTTAATTTCCGTGCTAAATATTTCGGAGTATCTGCTTTTATTTTATTCTTTCTTACAAACGGAAAATTTGCATGATTTATTAGCAGTCAACGCGGATTTTTGTAGAAATTTACGGCTTAGGTTATGCCGAAGAAGCCCCTGAAATAATTTAATTAAATGTTCAGTTTCCGCAATTTTTTTTTATATCAGTAGGTACATCTGAACCAGTTTTGATATTATTTTAAGTACTTCTAACGTTGATTATGGGGAATTGCGTAGTGTTGGTCGACAATAAACGATCTTATCCTCGTAATTGTAATTATTAACAATAATATTGTTTACCCAATAATATATTTAGTTTCAAGAACACCAAAAGAAAATATGAATAGGTAGTTTCATTGAAATGTATCTAAATTCAATACAAATGAGCTCAAATGCTCAATTATGAAACATTTCTTCGTTATCCTCTTAAAAATTCTCTCTATGACAGACTAATTAAATCTACACGCATTAGCAGTTATACATAATTTACTAAGATCCGGGGGATTTTTTATTTTCTACTAGGACACATTTTCCACAATACTTTGTATCTAACAAGATAGAAGTTTTGTTGACTTGTCTTTAGATATCCTAGATCAGCCGGGGATATAAAAGTAAATAAATATTTAAATCCCAGATTGTTGGTTCCCGCGTTACAAGCAAAGCCTCTCTACGTTTCAGGATTTCCCGTCTTTGCTTACCTATTTCGCTAACAGTCCCAGTTATTTATTTTATAGCCAGCGAATCCTCGGACTTGTTTCTTATTCCTTTTATTCCCCCTTTTTGTTTATACCCTTTGTTACTTCCAATTTCTCATATATTGATACTACTTTATTATATTTCTGTCTAATAGCTGATAATCGGATAATATTCTTAAATTTAATTTTTGCTGATGATAAATTTTCTACGAAGTTTTCTTTCCGTGTTTTACACGGAAAGAAAATATTATCAAACATTAACAATGGTCTTATAATGACCACATAAGACATTCCTAAGACAACAACACATAGCAGCTTTAAGCAACCACTTTTAAAATTTAATTCCTATTTAAGTTTAAATGTAGAAGTTGATTTCCGGCAGTGGCTATTTAGATTAAAAACTGTTTTACCCATTTCCTACTCTCATACTCAAATACAATAAAAAAATAAAGAGTAACTCTGTAAATAAATAAATAAAAAATAAAAAAAGAGAGTAACTCTGACTATTTCTGTACGTAAAAAAAACTAAACGTGTAGAAAACGAGCATGCAGACCACCCAATAAATAAATAATAAATTATAGTTATCCATGGCCATCCACATCCAACTTGTTGACCGAAATACTACTTGAGGTCAACGGCTGCGTTGATCTCCTGACGAGTAAATTGGAACTCATCCAGAATCACTGTAGTCTGCTGCTGTAAACCTTATATGTACCTACTTATAATGTAACATGGAAGTTTGTTATAGTGATAGTTTAGTTCAACAGATTTGAATGAAACTTTGCGCAAGGGCAAACCATGTCCTTGATTACCGTACAGAAAACTTTTTATCCCAGTTATGCGTTCCCGTGAGTTAACATATCCTGTAAGTTTGTGAAGTTTACAACTCCATCACTCACAAACGCGTCAATAGATTTAAATGTAATTTGGTACACAGATAGACCATGACCCTAATTAACATATTTATATGTATAATTTAACATGTATCTTAAATTCTATACAGGGAAAACAAAGGATTCTTATGGAATATTTTCCTTATTTTTTGCTTTACTTTTTTTATCCTACTTTTATGCGTACGCAGTTGGTGGTTAGTTTCATTGTTTTGAACATTCCTAGCAGTAAAACCTACTCATATATCTAAAACCTTTGTAAAAGGCGATTCACAGTGAGCAGGCCTAGAATCTCAAGCGGTAAATCGGACCTCAGGTGTGCAAGTTTTATCCGAGGTTAACCTTAATTGTGTGTATCTATTTATGTTACATCTTCCTATAAAAAGTCCTTTTTTGTTAGAGAAACGCTTTAGATGCTAACTGTGTCATGTTAAATGTATTGTGAGTTGGCTCTTCAAGCGCACTATTAAAATATGTAATTTAATATAAGTACATCATAGCTTTTTAAAGCATTTTTGAATCAGCAAACGTTGATGATATTTCTAGGTATGTGTTTATATAAATAGTACAGCTAAATGGATATCACAAGATATCCAAAAAATGCTTTATTACTGTTTATAATTAGAAATGATAATTTCCCACACTAAATAGTAAAGAAGGTTATATAAAACAAGGATCAATTTTAGTCGAATGAAACAAAGAACAAATTAATAATACAATACATGCATGCCTAATACAAAATAAAAGAATGATTTTGTTTTTAACAACGACATTCGCGTGTGGTTTTGGAATAAGCAAGGGTCATTCGGATGTAATTGTAGTGTGCCCTTTTTGTGGCACGCAATCGCGTGACGAGCCGCGGCGACTGCCGGAGCGGGCGCTACCTCCGCCGTACAAAGTTTCATAAACTTTTCACTGTTTCCAACTAAACCATTACATGAAATGATAATAGAAAATCTACTCTGGTTTTTAATAGCCTTAAAACGTTAATACGAATACCCAAACTCGGTAAACTTTCTGAAGTACAAGAAGTATGACCGCAACAAATTGTTTATCTTCAATAATACGAAGTTTGAAATTAGGCTCGTGCTTGTCTAAACCTATGAAAGGTCTCAAATGTTGTCGAACGCCAACTGATCGGTTACAAATTAAAGACATTCATCATGTCACTTACTCAGCATAATTAATAGATGACGCTTTACTTGCTCCCATTATAACGATTTAATCGAGATTAACCTCGCTCTATTTGATATACGAGTATACAGTTGAAAACAACGTGACTAGGGCCTTTTAGGAATCATCGGGTTTCATTAATAACCTAGACTACATTTAAGAATTTTTGAATTGTATGACTGAAACTTGCGTAGCATAAATAATAACGATTTTAAAAGCATTAAGAGTTATGTATAAAGTACAAAAATAACTCTTACTTTATTCGTAATGCCGTCGTTCCTTAAAAATGTGATAAACGATTCTGCTTGCAATTAAAATCCGTGCCAGATATCAACTAGGTCACAATCGTAGCTGGAGGGGAACATAATGTTCTCTTTAATATATAGACGTTAACATTTCACTTTACCCAGGACCGTCAGCCGACTCGCAGCGCTGGGATTTACAAATTAAATAAAATCTACCTTTTAAATTCGTATAAACAGTTTCATTAGCATTGACAACGTGATTTCGAGAATTCATTTTAATTTAACAGCTGGGGATTAAATTTTTTAACCTCCTTTATTATATTACAGCGGCCTAACCAGGGTGCTTTGTGGTGTAAGTCCTACACATAAATATATTTATTTGCATAAACATGACGCAAAGCCCGTTGCAAAGAAGTACGTTGAGTAACGCTTAAGTAAACAAACCATAAATATTATACCAATTAAAAATGTTTTTATTTTTAACGCTGAAATAAGTAACAATTGACAGTTTACACAACACAGATCATGAATCGGTAGGTAGCGAGATCACACTCGTGTTGTTTTCATTTCGTCAGTCGACATCACTGATTGTGTTTGTCCACGGACGCAGTGACACCGACGTTATATCAGTGCTATATTAACATACATACATTTTACATATCAAATTGCACTCTAGTTTGACACGTAGCTGTATGTACTTATTTGGTTGATCGCTTGACACGTTGCTACTTATAGTCCAATCCTGAATTCAAAAATTACTTATGATTTGGTAGATTGTAGAATTTTCCAACTAAGTATAAACTACAATGGTGGTAGAGACTTATGTCAAAGACTCGCCTGCGGCGGCACAACCGCTACACCTATTTCTGCCGTAAAACAGCAGTGTGAGAACTGCTGTGTTTCGGTTTGAAGAGTGTGGTTAGGCAGAGGATACAGGACAAGAGGCGTTCCAACTCAGTCCTCATGAGTAGCAACGCATCCACATACGACCTGTATGCTGTTTCGATTTTAAAGGTGTGGTTAGGCAGACGACATTGGACGGGAGGCATTCCGATGTAGTCCTCAGAAGTAGCAGCGCATCCACGACCTCAGATAGGAGGTTCTCATCCTATTTGAGGTTTGATGTGGATGTCGATAGGCTGCAGTGAAAACTTGACATCAGGTGGCCTGCATGCTCGTTTGTTATTCTATTAAAATAAAAAAAATAAAAAATAAAATCCTAAATCTGCCGCCTCATTGGCCCGGAGTTGGGTCCAGCGTTTGCAAGCACTCTATGGACGATACCAACGAACAGAGACCTCGATACGTAGTACGTGAATCGTTGACGTTCGCCTCATTTCGTCTTATTACAAAACACGGTCTAACTTCATAACTAGGTTTAATTCGCCTTTAAACCATGGTTCAAAGAAATTCTCATTACAAAACGTAGTTTAACACTAATCCATGGACTATCAACGGTCTAAAGATAAACCTGTGCGACACCTAGTTTAACGTGAAAACGAAAACGAGAAGACTGGCGGCGGGCCTCGGCACTGAAGTCGGCAGTCGTGCTCGGACGCTCGAGGCGGACGGACGCGCGAGCGGCCCGCGCCGTACACTGAGCGCTGTGATAGTAAATACGCAGTTCGGCGACACGTAGAGTGACACGATAGTGAAGTGCCGTTGCAGTGCCAAAATGATGGAGCTAAAGAACTCGGTGTCGGTGGATGACCTAGGTCAGTGATTCCCAAAGTGTTCTATATCGACCCCTAGGGGTCTATGACAACCTGAAAGGGGTCTACGTCAGTGAAAAAAAATTTGGGGGTCCATGAAATGAAAATGGTCCACGATAGTGGATCTCAACACATACACTGATAGTACCTGTTTACTTACATCATACTATCTTATAATATCAAAA
>DWKW01001440.1:0-12698 GCA_018250115.1 Doberes anticus | reverse complement strand
GTGGTAGATATGTAATTCCATTATGTGTCTCGCCTCCGTCCGCTCCTCCGCCCCCGCCTCTCTCCCGGACCCCCCCGCTCGTCCTATTGACGCGTCATTTTGCCGCGCCGGGGCATTGGTTTTATACGTTTTTGTTTTGTTGTATTGGTCATTGAAATGATCTAGTTTATCGATCACGTTCCATTTGTTGCCCACCGGAACGGTTATCGAGTGAGTAAATATTATGTTGAGTTTCTTTACGTAAATCGTACGGCCGTCAAAACATATTATCGCTTTGTTATCTTAACTATGCACTACCGTTTCTTTTCCGCTCCATTCGGTTCACCATGGAATGATAGTTTCATTTTCCATAGTGCCCATTTCGTCATTCGACGACAAGATGGCGGACAGACATAAATAGTTCACCGGTAAATGTGTGTTTGTAACATATCAACCTACAAGCGGATTACTGATAGTGCTCTCTCTGCCTGACTGAACGCAATCAGACGTCAATAAACCTACGTCGTTTTTTCAGTATTGATTCACCTACATACCGAATATCATTCCTTAATACACGGTCTTAGGTAATTCAGTGTAAGGAGATAGCGATAAGAAGAACCGATTACAATAATTTTATGCGCTTTAATACATGTCTCCTTAATTGGTAGGTAGGTAGGTTACCTACATTAGTGACGTTAATGTAAATATGCATAATAATTAGTTTAGGTAATTTGACAATACACTCACTAAGAGGGATTTACAATGACTTGGTTTACTTGAGCGCATTGATCGCGTGTTCACAGGTGAGCGCGGGGGAGATTCTATTAGAAACTCAGCGAGTGCCCGATTTCAAAATGGTGAGTTGCATCCTCTATACAGTTTGACATCGGAACCTACTCTGTATTTAGCAGAAAGTGTAGGTGAAAATATACACGAGTATGTTATTGATAAACGTGTTTGGTCTGAGTGTGGCGCTCGTCGACACTCGTACAGTGCTACAAACATTTGCATGATGGCATACGCTAATAATAGACTATTGTGGTGTAGGTAGGTGTCGTGGCACGCTTACGGCGCAGTCACCTTGATGTCGATTAGGCTTTCCTCCACGACACTATCGAATGCTATCGATTTATTTTATCCTTATATTCGATCTTATAGCGCCCCTGGTGTGGGAACTTAATATTAAAGTATATTAGTCATTCCAAGTTTTGTGCTTGAGATCGCTTTTTGTACGAATAATCGAGTGGTAGTTTGTGTGCACCTCCATTACGAGATGTTTCGTCCGACATCGCGTAACGTAAACATAACACGTTCCATGAATAGAAATCTGAAAATAGCAAATTTGAGTGTTAAAGTGTTGCTCGGTGATTAAATTTTGCTTTGAATATTGAATGTATTTTTATAACAATACTCCACGTTAAAATCAGCATAAAAATCCATAAATTATGCAAATGATCAATGCCAAGGTTGCTTACGTTGATGCTCGAGATAGACAACGAAATTTTTAAAGTTAGGATTCTGTCATTGTAGTGTGCAGATAATATATGAGATAAGTGTTAATCGGACAGTAAAGTGTGCCGGGCGGCCGGCCTCGGAGAACGTAGGCAAGCGCTCGGGGCCGCGGGGTCAGCGACACCGAGCGCCCCGCGGCCTGCACTGGCCCCGGCCTATCACTAGCCACTCGAATTGAACTATATTAAATCATTACCTCTTTGAATATCTTTCTATATCCCTATCTAACGTTACCTGTCACTGCTGATGAAATTTAATTTTTTTTTTATAGAAGAATCGAACGTAATCAATGTTATATTTTGTAAATAAAAGTCGCTAAGTAAATATCAAACTTTGCTTTTCAAATAACTTCTATTTATATATTAAAAGAGAATTTTAAAATAACTGTTCAGTCTGTCTTCTCGTCAGTCGCTTGTTTTAATATTTACTTCCATGTATTTGTATGTATTTAAGTAATGACGAAGTTTAACTAACAGTGGAAGTAATATAGTATTATGATTTTAAAATTCACCACTATGTTGCGTCCAAGTTAGTGCGAAAACTCACTATATCCCATAAGACAAGTGTAACCGGTCGTCAGAATTTAACCCTGGATCTGGATAAATGACTCGTCTCGTACAAGTTACAAAACAGGCACGCTTATGCGGCACTGAGAGAAAGAGAAGTAGGCACAGCGCAGTGTTCAGTCAGTCGGTTTGCACATTGAACGCGAAGGGAAATTATAACATGGCGCACACGGTCTCGCCGACTCTCGCCCCGCCTCGACTACAACGTGCCGTCAAACCTCATTCCACTGTTTAGCTGCCCGGTTCCGCAGTTATTTTTACACAACCCGACCTTTCGCACCGGTCGTCACCGCACTCCAGCATAAATTATTCTACGCGAGTCACAATCACATCAAAACATTTTGTCGCCGATCACAATACAAATCACAACCGAGGGCGTCGTTGCGAGTCGAAGTACGCTTCGTCGTCGTAAATTCAAAATCGTGTGTAAATTCGTGGCTATGAATAAAGTGTTGGACATGGCATACGATACGTCCGCTCGATACAGCCGCCGCGGAGGCAATGAACGCGGGGCTGAGACGACGGCGGGCGGCGGGCGGCCCGTCATGCGTCAGCTGAGCGTCACGCCGCGACATTGCAAGGTCCGCCCGTACTGCCTCGCCTGACCCACTGCGCCCGGCCCGGTGCGAGCCGGTGTCGGCATCTGTACATACATCATTATTACTTCATTAAACGACAAAAATCATATTAAAAATTGGTAAAATACAGAGATATCAACAAGTAACGGGCGAACGGCGCTAAATAGAGCATGTAAGATACTCCGACCGGTTTAACACGTCACGTTACTTGTTGTGAATGGAGCGCTGCGCTGCGCATGCTCGCTCCGCTCGCTTAGGAAAGTGGCCAACTTTGCGATAAACTTTATTGCGATCATTAAATCGTCTCTTTCAAAGGCAACTGGGTAAATAGTGAACGTGTAACAATCTTTAAATTGTCATATTCTTATCGAGATTAATCTTTAATCTTAATTTAGTTAGTTTTAAGGCCAATGTCGAACTTCTAGCATTATATTGAAGTTCAATCCTTGTATATTTATGTCAAAAAATTACATCATTATGAACTCAAAATTTGTATTGTTATTATTATATGATAGAAAATGTCATACTTAAATATTTGACGTCTTAGTCAGCTTATCGTATTTTTGTTAGTCCACACACGTTCGACAAAACTGTGTTCGTTCAATCGTACACGATTGCCCTTAGATCTAGTTATTGTAGGCAGTTCGGTCTTATCGTAACCTACTCGTATTTGCTACTAAAGTTGCACTTTAGGAAATTTTAGAATTATTTACTTAAGAAAGATAAATATGCCAACTTAAATAATATTATTCAGTCACTTTATATATTTAGATAATTTACACTGTTCCTAATAATGTACTGTAAATGAATGGCAAAAGCGACCGAAATACAAAAAATGCTTCGTATACATACCATAGTAACATTTAATTTGAAATTGGATTTAACAAAATGAAACATGTTTTTTTTTATTTAAACGGTATAGCAAACGAGCATGCAGGCGATGTTAAGTGGTCACTGCAACCCATGAACATTCACATCAAGCCACAACTATGACGATAGTCCTATCTGATGTTGCATATGGTTGCTTTACTACACCAGAGGATTAAGTTGGAATGCTTCCTGTTCAGTGTCTTCTGCCTAACTACACCTTTCAAACCGAAACACAGCAGTTCTCACACTGTTGCTTTAAAGCAGAAATAGGTGATCTGCAGTGGTACCACCGCAGGCGAGCCTTCGACATAAGACTACCACCAAGTAAAGTTTCACTTGCATATAAACCTTCACAAAAACATTTTTTATGTTTTAACTTTCGCTTAACGTCCGTAAAATTTTTAGAAGTTCATAATTAATTTGTAAATCTACCAATGTCCTAATGTCCATTCTTAGATTAGAAAAACTATAGTGATCTAACTTTCTTTGTTTTTTCTATAATTCCCTAAGTTTTATAAGTAACATTGAACGAACTACGTTAAATTAATTAATATTAAATGCTAAATTTTAATAGTGCATTAGAGGACTGGTAATGGTTCTGATAATTCTGTTGATATGTACTTGATTTGGGATTCGTAAACTAAGAGCAACTTTTTCAAATGGTTTAAAGTCCTGCTTACATAATTATATTCCTTTGTTGTCTACAAGTAATGAAAAATACTATTGATAATTTTTTGGTGCGATTCTACAGTTTAAAGTTTAGTGGATAGTTCTAGAAGAAATAAAAAATATTATAAAAATCAATCTTGGGCTTAAAATTTTACAATTATTTCTCTTCTGTTTGGTTATTAGTTAGGCCTGACTGTTGCACCCACGTAAGGGATTAGTATTTAATGAGATTGGTTCGTCCAAACAACTCCGCAAATACAGATGCCACGCCCTTGTACCTCCGTATTTCCAAAAATCCCAAAATCCCAATTTTTAGATGACGCCTATAAGCTGTATAAAACAACACGGTCTCCAAAGAGGTATTTAATTCGTGACAAAATCCAATAGAAAATTACAATTACTTTTTCCCGAATTTTACGAGTAACTTTGCCATTTTTTCTGCCCCTAAAAATTTCATTTGGACTACTAGGCAAAATGAACAATATCGGTCCAGTCGTTCTCAAGTTACGCTATTACCAACGAACAGAACTTTTTAAAAATAAATGTTATTCATAAACCATGTGACCTAATGCTGTATAAACGGCGAATGATAATATTTAACCTATAAATATAAAAAATCAATTTAATTTTTTAAACAACGTTGAATTTCTATATAAGGCGTGTTCTTATATAGTTTTTATCTCGAAGTTCTCACGGGAACAGGAAATTGATTCAACATACAATTAGATAATAACACATTTAAACTCCTGGCGACATTTTTCTTTTTTGGTTTCTGTTATCTAAATTTATCACTCAAATTATATAAATACTAAATATAAACGTCGATGCTGTCGGTGTTACTGTGACCAGTTAGTTGATCGATGTGCATATTGCATATATCCAAAATATATCCGTAATATTTTAACAAAGGTTGGAAATTATTTGATTTTACCTGAGAAGCGATTTGATTATCCGTTTAAAAATTGATAGAGGTGAATTGAATTTATACTGATTGTACACAATTCATTTAGTTTGTTTTCAACAACAAATTGAGTTACTTTTATTTAGATTGTTCCATTTAACTGAGGCACGGCGAAGCGATAGTTATTGGAGATGACGAGAATGACTACGAAGCAATATTGCACATTAATTAAGCGTTTTCTTAAAATAAGACCCCTTTGAAAAGTATTTTCTACGGTGTTTACGGTTTACGTGTGCTGTCTGTGTACACCACATCTAATTTTACGATTTAGAAACTAGGAAGCCATTTTCGGAAAGGGTCATACTAAGAAAGGCATTTCTTTCTTAATGATCTTATGGATCTCATAAGGGGGTAAAAACAATTGTAAGTACAAATGAGATTTCGTAGATTCGTATGGGCATGTTTCGAGAAACTATTTGTGCATTCTCAAACAATGAAATCAATCATACACGTCATCATTACCCATTCTTGTCCCACTGCTGGGCACGGGTATCCTCTCAGAGATGAGAAGGTTTAGGCCATAGTCCACCACGCTGGCCAAGTGCGGATTGCCGGATTTCACATGCCTTTGAAAACGTCATGGAGAACTCACAGGCATGCAAGGTTTTCTCACAATATTTTCCTTCGCTGTTAAAGCGATAATTAATTCATGATCCGAAAAAGATATGCAGTCATCGTTGACGTCCAAAATTATTGCACCGTCGATGAAACTGTTACCTTTTATTTTCATTGACTAGCTTCTAGCTTATAGGTCGAAATGATCATCACACGCTTCAGAAAATTTTATAAGATTTGTTGGGGATCAATCATGTAAATTTAAATTATGGCTCTTAGAATATTTATTGGACTTTACATTACTTAAGATATTTAATATCAACGTTCATTTCATACGTTGAAATGTATCAGACATGCATTAACATATTATTATAACAATAGGTATATCCGGTCCGATAGCCGCTAGAAGGATACAAACCGTCCAGTAGCTGCGTTGAAATAATTACTTACAAGTAGGATGACTAATAAGATAAATATACTTACTGTACGTCAGCCAAAATATTTATGAAATATTACTATGAATGAAGTTCCCTTTGATTCTCTATTGGTTGATTTTGATGTACGACGTTGTGGCGTTTTCATATAAAAAGAATAATCAGTTTATGTTATTCGTTATTCTTGTTAGTTACATCTATGAAAGCTTAGAAGTCGATTGTATGCCAAGGAGACTGGCAGGCACTAGAAATAATCAATATTGCAGACTCGGGTTCGAATCTCGCGGCGGCCCGTCGCCACTGCACACTTGCGGGCGAAGTTGTGGGCCTCGCTCCGCCTCCCCTTGCACCTCGCGCCCTACACACCCCTCGCACTAGAAAATTGGGTTAAACAGCACGCCGCTGAACACCGCACCGGAAGAGGGGATTTTGGGGTCCGCGGAACTGCGCTTCCACAATGAATGCGGGACAGAGATGTGACTGAGTATTGATTGTCTTCAACGAGACAAACCGAGACGCAGTTTCCTGCGCCGCAGTTATGCACACACCCCTAACTCCGACACGGTGCTAGCTTTAGACGCTTTAGTAGTATAAAATTACGAGTTGGAGCTTCCAAACCGACCTTGACCGATGATCTAACGTATTAACCAACGACATAATTAGAATAATATGTTATTTTTATCAATTCTGAATGTAATACGTTCGTGTTTTTAAAGAAGTAATAAATTAATGAACGTTTCCTTTACATTGTTTCAGCTTAATTTATCGCGGGATTTTGTATTGTTTATTACCTTATAACTTCAGGGACCTCGATCTATGTATGGTAAAGCTATGTTATATGGTAACCGCAGATCATTAACATCTCTTCCGATCTCAGATAGGACCAAAGTTCTTATAATATGAAATCACACGTATGCGTTACTATTAAAACTGAGATCTGAGTTAGCATAAGTTGCCTTAATTTTATTGAAGTATGGCAGTTTACCCTTAAGACTGCTGAAATTTGTGTATCAAGAAAGCTATCGGAAGAACGAAACAAAAGCTATGCTATATATAAGCTATACCCTAATAATATAAACTACAAAATTAATCTGAAAAGTAATATCTGAAAATTTTAATCTAGATGAAAAATGTTTTTACGTCAATATCACAATATTGACGTAAAACATATCTTGATAGAATTACTAACAACGAAATAAACAAAATTACTTGACTTAGAATTGTAATCCGAGATGAAATGAGTTGGGCAGTTTAGAGAAACGGGCGGGGCGGGGTGTGATCAATAACAGCCGCAGAGTTCTTCAGCTCTCTGAATCAAGCGTTTGTAACCAGTAGGTATATTTTGAGGTTTAGGTATTTGATCGCACCTAACACGTTTTGCAATCGTCTGAATCTCTATCCTTGTCTGAAGATTCCCATTAAATTATTATATTATGCTGAATTCAATACAAGTTAATGGTAGAGGCAATTCATTAAACTGCTCAGAATGCGACACGATATATCCTTGCAAAGTGTGTGAGCTAATTTTTAGTATTTGTTCGAGTATTCGCTCGCAACGTGGCAGTTGGTGCTAGAAGCTTTAGTAAGTGTTTATATGCGTGTCCATGTATGTACGCGCTATATGCATCTACCTACATATTATGTTGCCAGCTCGCTAACTTTCCATTCGCCTGATGCTAGGTGCGCTAAAAATAGACACAACAATAAGCAATGCGCAGGCAAATCATTGGTCGATTCAAAGATTGTGTTAACATTTTAAATTTTGTAAAACTTTGTTTCGTTCCAAGTTTGTGCTCCAGCAAACGGCATAATATTGGATCGCATTTAGAGTGTAAATAGACAATTCCATACAATCTGTTATCTGGAAATTACGTCAGCTGGCCTTGTCAGAAATATATGTGAATATAATTTTAAATCGTGTCCTCGTCACATGATCTATTATTTTTCTTTATCGTTAATTTGATTGATTCGAAATACGCCGTGCTGTTGCTGTTTTAGTAATGTTAAGGAGGTGGTTGCTTGGAATGGTAGAGGAGGGGGCAGGAGGCACCGGAGGGAGTTCAGAGTGGCAACGCTACGATAATGCTAATATGCTTGTTTGATATGTTTCACCGACCATGTTGTGTTGTCTGAATATGACTCATTAAATGTGCTTTATTTGTATGATATTACGGTTTTTATTCGATTCGATAATGCACTGCTCGTTGCTATCAATAACCAAACAATAAATAGACTTCAATGCTTTATATTCAGGCTTAACTTGTAATTGATTAGAAACATAGGTTTCGTAAGTAGATTTTCCGAGCACTGTTGTGCTGTAACATTTACTAAGAGTGTCAAATAACTTGATGTTTTGTATTGCCCCTATTCATACTTGTATCGTCATTAAAATGAGAAACGATTTCAGCAAATGAGGTTACCCACTCGAACGGAATCGGTTTAAGTAAATTAGTTGGTTATTTTTCTGTGTCGATAATGACTGTTTTTTCAGGACTAAGTGAAACACTTATTTTTTCATTTTTACAACTATAAAAATATAGAATTGATAAAGTGAAACATTCGTAAAAATGTTATCAAAATTTAGTATATTTATCATTACAATCAGACATACTGAAAAAAAACTTCATTATTAATGCTGTATAAAGTACCTACTGTAATGTTTACCTTAATACACTACATATTAGTAGTTTTGATTTATACAACCTTTCAGATATTTTCGAGAACAAAAATAAGCAAATGATATTTTTTTCTTCAATTGCATTAATTTGAAATCCCAATACAATTGTATATTAGAACAATCTACTACGTACCTAACATACTAAGGCAGGAGGTAACTGCATAGTTTCATTTTGAATGTGGCGTTATAAATAGGAACTCCTTCACTGTTATAGTTATTACTCAACAAGCTAGTTACGTTCTGTGTTCAGGATTGAACACCAAGTCATGTATGCCTATAAAATATTCAGAGTTGCCTTGTGTATACAAGTTTATCGCGCGCGGCTCGGTCGAAAACGTACCTATATATTTAGGTTCTTACACGAGTACACTTACCTATCTGTGTTTATGTTGGTACATCGCGGCACAGACGCCTACGTAACACGTCCAGTAAGCAGTTTGTTGTGGGGCACGAGCGCCGATATCACGTACTCGTTCGCCGCAGGTCGGTGGCACTCCGCCCGCCACCCGCCGTTGCCACCGCACCTCGTTGCGGGAATAATCGGTCAAGTCGATTTCATACCTACCCAGCTTGTAGATTTAATTAACGGTGAACAATTTAGCTTACTGTACATTACTAGCGATATAAACATAAAAATAATAGTCGCTTACTAGCCGAAGATGCAATTTCTATATTTCTCTATTCGTGCAAATTTTACGCTCGCCGTCGACGACCACGACCACAAATCACGGGCTGTTGACCTGCTGGAACCTACACTACGAATGCTAACTTAAACCTTTCACGTCGATCTTGCGAAATCGGTGTGTATTGAGTCTTTCATTTATTTAACGTAAAACTGAACGACTTTTCTAGTTTACAAAAACAATACTTTCGGCCTTGTATCCTTGTAAAATGGCGCCTCACCCGTCGTTATTATTATTATTACATTCGGAGCAAACTTCGTGACGATCTCCATTCTCCACCCCCCTCGTTTACCGCTCCCCGCGGATGCGTATCCGATTGTCGCGAGTCGCGGCTGGAGTTTACAACTTGTCAAACTTGTTAGGTTATTCGAATAATTGAAGTGAAAATCTAATAAAAATCTACAATATGTGTCGTTTACTTGTAGTATAGTGTGTGAGTAGAGTCTATATAGTGTTAAAACCCGTGCTACTGCAAGTAAAATGGAAATAAAGTGGGCGAGTCATATGTAAAGACGCCATCTTTCTTTACAGATGTCAGCTGGGTCACAAATTCAGATGGCACCACAAACTACTGTCAACACGGGGCAGCCACTACATAATCAGGACTCCAATATGAGCACAGGTAAAATGTGATTTGGTGTTAAAAGTGATGTTAAAAATTGTGAAGTGATCAGTGATTTCGGTTGTTTACTTCGCATTGCTCCGAGATGCCGAGTCTAACCTTACTTAAGAAATAGACTGAATTCAAAACTTGTGTGGAAACAGCGATCAAAAGGACTGTGACGTCACATTATTGTGAACGATGCCGGATAGGAACTGTGAAAGTGTCATTTATTCTTCAGTGATCGGATCGTATTATGCGACACAATGCACGACTATAATAGTGGGATTAGCATTAACCACATCGGTCTACTCAGCTCTCTGGCAAAAAGTGAGTTTGTATCTTTTAAATAAGTGCAACTTATACCATACATCCAGGCTTTGTTTATTTTCACTAGTAAAAAGTGGTCCTAAATGACAACATGCTAGTTAATTTTTTTATAAACGGATTAAGTGAACTAGAAATCAGAAACCTGACATTTTTAAGATAAATATTGGTTTCTGCAATAGGTTTCAAGTTTCTTTTAATTGTCCATAACTAGCAATGAAATAATTAAATGGATTAATAACTTACAATTGCGTTTAATGTTAAATATTACCATATTACTGTTATAGGGTCTTCGCATAGTGATAAAGAAGTTGATGCTTTAACGCCTGAGAAGTCTGCAGCTATGCGAGGCACTGGTGTTATACCGGGAAATGCCCTTGTGCCACCAAGTGGTGCCACACCTACAATAACTGTGCCTGAGAGGAAAAGAAAACGGAAAGGTAATTGTTTACAAAAACTGAATGTAGTTGTGTACAATCAAAATTTCAGTCAACCTATTAATGAAGATAAGCAATTGTTTTGGTGTTAGTTCTCTGATACCTGGGAATATATTCACTTGTGTTTCCATGATTTAGAGGTCACAAAATGGTTCAGTTTATAATTTACCAGTGTATGAGAGATCTTGTAATCCCATCAATCTGCAAAGAAATTACTTGGTGTGTTACTCTTTGAGCTATTACCCACTTGCACTGAAGGATTCAACAACAGTCCCAATGCATACTATTATTATTTATATTTATTAGTAGATATAGTATTATTTTCCATTAAGTCAATTATGTTTCATTTGAAAGTAGATGTAAGCATCAGTGTTTTTCCAGAGAGAGACCTGGTTTTACCTAGTGACTGGAAAGACAGATCTCTGTGGTTAAATCTGGCTCTAAGAACATTAACACTAAGTTTAAAATAAATCTCATTACAAAATCAACATACCCTTTGAATGTCACAATTCCACTTTGTTTTCTTAAAAGCCCTAAACTTTTGTTATATCATTTGCAGGTGAAGAAGGCATAGGTGGTGGAGGAGGGGGTGGTGGCAAGCAGCGGCATAACTCCTCAGATAAGAATATAAGAGAATATTTCGCCAAGCACCCTTCCTCCAGTCCTGTCCGGCTTACTGGGGCCAAATCACCTTCTCCCCAAGGCGCTAATTATCCTATGGTAAGTTACTTTAAAATCCTATTTATTTTTGTACTACATATTTGAGTGTGTTACCAAGTTCAATGCAAATTTTTTGATAAGTAGTAAATGCTAACTGCTCACCTAGTAAAGCTCAACTGCTGCTCCATGTTACCTGCTTATGTGGTTGTCCAACTTGACCAGCCACTGGAACATGAGGCTTCCAATTTAATATTTATGAACAACAGCTTATCAATGTGTAACCTCAAATTGGAGTTTAATCCTATTTAAGTGACGAAGTGAGCTTAGATAAATAATTGTAGAGGCAAAAATCATAGTATTATTCTAACTAACTACTCCCTAAATTTGTGGGATGTGTGTTAAATGTTGTGTGACTTTCTTTGTAACATGAAATTCTAATGATTCTCTTACAAGATAATCAATATAGCGCAATGGTTACCACACCCATCTTAGTTTGATTTGCAGGGAACAAAAATCTAATTCTAAATAATGCATCTGATTAAGTAGTGTCTTGGTCTGGGGGTTTATAATTTTTCTATATATGTCCTAACAGGATTCTTTGATCTAAGTGTGAGACTATTTTTTATTTACACTGTTAAAAATATTTTCAATAAACATGAGAAATGCTCTGAGGTAAAATCATTTTATTTATAGTAGGGATGTACGCATCAGCATTTTGTAATATTATAGGATGCTTTTGAACTCAGTGTCTAGTCATTAGACAAACAAAAACTAATTAGAGCCGAAGAATTACCTCAGGTCAAACACAGTTGCGTTTCTATCTCAGAGGCCTTCTCTTATAAATAGCTTGAATGGTTTGTGTTGCCATATTTGAACACTGCTCAGCAGGTGTAACCATGTATTCAAGTTTTATATGAAAATCATTGATTTATTTAATCTGAAAACATGATTAAAACAATGATGAGGGACAGCAGTTATGGTAAATATGTTTAAATTAATCTATTTGATATCCTTTTCTTAGTACCCACCGTCACCATCATCCCTACTGCCCTCGGGAGCTGAGTTTTTACGTTCCGCCTCGCAACCACGACCTCATACTTCTGTTAAACAGGTATGGACATGCACCTGACAGAACTGTGCATTAGTCCTTGTAAAATAGTGTCACAAATGTATCATATTACTTTTGTCT
>DWKW01001439.1:0-12707 GCA_018250115.1 Doberes anticus | reverse complement strand
TACGTACCTACTAGTGGCATGCCAGCCATCAAACCTTGCTGTGAGTTGGTGGTGAAGAGCTCGCAGGCGCTGGCCGGCACCAGGTATGCCACGGAGAAAATCTCAAACGACATTCCCGTTATCAAGCTCACATTCAGCAGAAGCATCAGGAAGTTGAACTTGCCGAAGCCTGGGGAATAGTTTAATGTCGCTATTTATATTTATCGTGATAGTCTTTAGTCGAAGGCTCGCCTAAAGCAGCACCACCGCAGCACCTAATTCCGCCGTAAAGCAGCAGTAGGAGCAACGCTGTTTTTCGGTTTGAAGGGTGTGGTAAGGCAGAAGACACTGGACAGGACGCATTCCAACTTAGTCCTCAGGAGTAGCAATGCTCCCTCAGATAGGACTACCATCCAAGATGCTCTTTTATTATTCTGTTATTATAAAAAAAACATCTCATGCTTTAGTACGAGTTAAAACAGTTTACGAAAACCAAAACGAATTTCGTATCATTCCATACATCGACATTGTTTTGTCAAAGGTTTCTCGACGAATTCGAGAAATTGAAGCTACCAATTTTTAGTTCTCGTCGCTTTCGCTAGAGGCGCTGCAAGCAGACGGATTTCAGAATTCGCTTTGTTCTTTCTTCAACTATCAAATCTTATACTAGGACCTCTGAAGACACCAGAAGACCGAAATGATAGCTCCCTAGATTAATTTAATTATCTGTCTATTGAATATGGTTTAAAACAAAGGTACAGTATACGTCCGTATCTTTTTAATGAATCTTTTATATATTCTAAATCAACGAGCTGAGTTTGTATAATACTTCTATATTATATAACTATGTCAACGGAGCAAACAAACACGTCATGTCACCTTGTTAGGTGGTCACTACAACCCATGGATCCACTTATAATATCAAACGGGACATAAATCTAAGTTGTATCTGATGTGACTCACATGTGAAGTTACGTTCGTTGCGTATGTGAAGTTAGTTTAGTTAGTAGTTAGTTAAAACATTTTATCATTATACCTCGGGTATTATTATTTTACTATAACAAAGATAAGTACTACTTAAGCCTACTTCACCCTTCCTACACTACACCACTTGGCGAAGATTGAGGTTCCATCCCCACCATCTGGACTTGTGGCAATCCTCCACGGTCCGATTTAAACGTTCGTTTTTGCCACGCACGTGCAAGCTATGAAACGATCTTCCTCCTGAGGCATTTCCGGAGCGTTATGACATGCGGTTCTTCAAAAAAGGCGCTAAAAGAGCTCTCCTTAAAAACCAGCAACGCATTGGCGACTCTTCTAGTGTTGCTCGTGTCTATAGGCGACGGTGATCACTCACCATCAGGTGGCCCGTCTGCCTGGTTGCTTAGGTTTAGTAAATAATAATAAAAAAAAGCTATAACTCACTTTTTATAGGTATATAAAAAGGCAGCAATAATAACGTTGGTCGTTGTTAGCTATAATCCACATTATTTTGCCAGGCATTCTGCAAAAAGGCGACGGAACAAACATTTATCTGAAACACAAGCCTCGTCTGATCATCTCCGCCATGGGCGACGGCAGGCAGCGCGCTCTGGAATGCGGTTCGGAATGCTCCGGCCCGGCGACACGGCAGCGGCTGCTGGCGCCAGTGGCTTTGGCCGCCGCTCCCGATGGATCGATCTTCGTAGGGGACTTCAACCTCGTCCGCAAGATCAACACCGATGGCACTGTTCGCACCGTTGTCAAGTTAAAGTATGTATCTAAACGTACTGAAAGTCATTAAAAAAATAGTTATTTTAGAGTCTTATATATGTATATACATTAACTGGAATGCCGCTCTCGATTATGACGTCACTTGAGTTAAACAGCATAAAAACAATCATGAAAAGCTTTTACTTTGCTTTTATCTTTATTTTATAATTAAATGAACGTCAATGTACATACGTTTTACGTATGTTAGACGTTGTTTGTTTTCTAAAGGTTACAAACCTACACAAATAACGTACATATAAATAACATAAAATGTTTCATTTTTTCGCAGTGCCACCAGAGTCTCTTACCGCTACCACATGGCTCTATCGCCTCTCGATGGTACTCTGTACATTTCGGACCCCGAATCACACCAGATTATCAAAGTACGCAACACGGACGACTACAACGATCCCGAACATAACTGGGAAACCGTAGTCGGTTCCGGAGAAAGATGTCTGCCAGGAGATGAGGCTCACTGCGGCGACGGAGCCCTAGCTAGGGACGCCAAACTAGCCTATCCTAAAGGAGTCGCTGTATCCATTGACAACGTTCTGTACTTCGCTGACGGTACGAACATTCGTATGGTTGATAGAGACGGTATTATCACGACGGTAATTGGAAACCATATGCACCGAGCTCATTGGAAACCAATTCCATGCGAAGGAACGCTGAGTGTGGAGGAAGTCCATCTTCGTTGGCCTACGGAACTTGCAATAAATCCTCTGGATAACAGCTTGCATATTATCGACGACCACATGATCCTGCAAATGGCTCCTGATGGCAGAGTCAAGGTGATTGCCGGAAGACCGCTTCATTGCCCATCGCCATTGACTGGTTATGACATGGAACTGGCCACATACGCTACACTCGTGATGCCACAAAGTATAGCATTCGGTGCCGCTGGTGATTTGTATGTAGCTGAAAGTGATTCGCAAAGAATTAACAGAGTGCGTCTCATTACTACCGATGGAAAGATTTCGCTTTACGCCGGTGCAGAGTCCAAATGCAACTGCTTGGAACGTGGTTGTGACTGCTTCGAGGCCGATCACTTCTTAGCATCCAACTCCAAGTTCAACACGATCTCAGCTGTAATAGTGAGCCCTGATGGAATCGTACATATAGCAGATCAAGCAAACTATAGGATCCGTTCAGTAATGGCAAGTATTCCAGACGCTAGCGGCGCTAGAGAATACGATATATATTCACCAGACACCCAAGAAACGTACATATTCAACAGATTCGGCCAACACGTTATGACTAAAAATATTTTAACCGGCGAAAACAACTACGTTTTCACGTACACCGTGAACACTAGTAACGGAAAGCTGAGTACCGTAACAGATGCTGCCGGCAACAAAGTATTCATGCTGCGTGATTATTCCAGTCTTGTCAATTCTATTGAAAACACAAAGGGGCAGAAATGCAGACTGAAAATGTCGCGTGTAAAAATGCTGCAAGAACTTCGAACACCTGATAACTTTAACGTCACATTCGATTATCACGGTACTACCGGCTTATTGAAGGCTAAATACGACAGTACTGGTAGAAGTTACATCTACAAGTATGACGAATTCGGTAGGCTGACATCGGCCGTTACCCCCACTGGACGAATCATTAACCTTACGTTTGACCTTAGCCTGAAAGGTGCCACCGTTCGTGTCAGCGAAAATAACAGAAAGCCAATTTCGATTCTTATTAAAGGTTCTTCGGTAAATACTAAAGTTGGCGAATCTGAAAAGAAAACGATTATTTCCACTGACGGTAGCATCTCATCGAGCATGCCGTGGGGTCATGTAATATCTACAGATACAGTGCCATACACTATTCTTTCTGAAATCGATCCTATTTTGGGTGAAAGTTACCCGGTACCAGCTAAGCAAAGAACAGAAGTCGGCGGTGACTTAGCGAATCGATTCGAATGGCGATACTTCCTCCGACGACTGCAATCAAATAAAGGAAAGAGCAGCAAGGCGGTCGCGCAAATAGGTCGTAAACTGCGAGTAAATGGTGAAAATTTACTAACACTGGAATACGACAGAGACACATCGACTGTAGCCGTGTTTATGGACGATAAAGTTGAACTACTGAACGTTACTTACGACAGAACGGCGAGACCGGTGAAGTGGGGCCCGAGAAGCGGTATTTTCGCTGAAGTCGAACTTGAATATGACAGGTTTAACAGGCTCACCAGTTGGAGATGGGGCGAGTTAAACGAAACATACAATTATGATAGAGCCGGTAGATTGCACGAAATTCGTTATGGCGATAGCTCTTCTTTAGCGTATTCCTTTAGAGATATGTTTACAAGCTTACCTTTGAAAGTTACGACTCCGAGAGGCAGTGATTATTTGCTCGATTATGATGACTCTGGAGCGCTCCAAAACCTGACAACACCCAGAGGTCATATCCACACATTTGCTCTCATGACATCATTGGGCTACTTCAAATACCAATACTTTTCACCAATGAACAGACATCCATATGAGATTTTGTATAATGACGACGGCCATGTTTTAGCGAAGATTTTCCCTCATCAATCAGGAAAGATTCTGTATGTATATGACAGCACCGGAAAATTGGAGACTATACTGGCGGGCGCATCTGCAATACGATACGTTTATCACGAAAACACTCACCTTGTAAAGAATGTAGATATTACCGATCCTGATTACGAACTTAAACAGGATTATAAGTATCACGCTGGCATCCTTAAAGACGAAAAGATGAAATTCAATTCGAAAAGCGGCCTTAACAACGCACACTTAAAATATCAGTACGACGGCAACGCGAGGCTTTCTATGATTGATGTAAATATCAATAGCAAAGAAATGCCACAGCTTAGATTGAAATACAATCAGAACCTCGGTATACTCGAAGGCGTTAGCGACTTGAGAATCTACAGGAATACTTTCAACCGATCAGTGATGCAAGACACCAGCAAACAATACTTCACTATAACCGACTACGACGATCATGGCAGGATAAAAACTGTACTCATGAATATCAAGTCGTTCGACGTCTTCCGTCTCGAGCTTGATTATGATGTCCGAAATCGAATTAAAGCGAAAAAGATGATGATAGGCGACACCTCTTCAAACGAACGAATCAGTTATAACTACGATGGTCATCTTATGGAAGTCGTGGGATCCGAAGATGATTGGAAATACGTCTATGATGAGAATGGCAACATCATTGGCATCATCGAACACGGCGAGAAACGCTATCTTGGCTACGATATTGGTGACAGAGTTGTACAATACGGCGACATTGAATTCAGCAGTTATGACGGCCGTGGGTTTGTAATAAGGCGGGGTGAGCAAAAATACAGATACAATTCCCGTGGTCAATTCGTCCACGCTTTCGAAAGGGACAAGTTCCAGATGTGGTACTATTACGACGACAGGAATAGGCTCGTCGCTTGGAAAGACGATAAGAGTAATGTGACACAATTCTTCTACACGAACCCACAAACTCCCAACCTGATCACTCACGTGCATTTCCCCAAGGCTGAGAAGACTGTACGATTCCTTTACGATCAGAAAGATTTCTTGACGTGCATCGAAACAGAAGATCAACGTTTCTATGTAGCTACTGATCATAATGGGTCGCCTCTCGTCGTATTTGACGTGAACGGAGAGATAATCAAAGAAATCAAACGTAGTCCATTCGGCAAGATAGTCAAAGACAGTAATCCTGCTTTCTATTTACCCGTTGACTTCCACGGCGGAATTTTGGATTACAATACTAATTTGGTTTACTTGGACAACAGATTGTACGATCCGGTAGTAGGTCAGTGGATGACGCCGAGCTGGGAGCACCTGGCCACTAAGCTGAGTCTACCAACTGACATCTTTATCTACAGATTTAGGAACAACGACCCGATAAATAAAAACCAGGATGTTCCTTACATGACCAGCTTAGCCAGCTGGCTACAGCTGTACGGTTACGACTTGCACAAGATGATGGGAGCCAAGTACATAACGGATATGATATTCCAACCAATGAATTCCCTTATAAGACAACAACTAGCGCCTGATTTCGGTGTGATGTCTGGACTTCAATGCATTATTGAAAAGGTATGTATAGATAGAAATTAAATGCACAAAAGCTGTTTGTGGTATTTATGTCATAACATTGTTCTTTTTTTTCTCAGGTCAATGATAAACTATCAGACATCGAATTTGTACCCACGCCGCTATTAAAGATGGAACCGATCACTAGGAATCTTTTACCGAGAGTGTCATACAAACGTGGGGTGTTCGGCGAAGGTGTGCTAATCTCGAGAGTCGACGGCAAAGCCTACATAAGCGTAGCTGATGGCGCTAACAGCGTGGTAGAAGACGTCATTACGACAGTCTTCAACAATTCTTACTTCCTGGACGTACACTTCAGTATCCACGATCAGGACGTTTTCTACTTCGTTAAGGACAATTCCTTGAAAATCAGAGATGATATGGAAGAACTGAGGCGACTCTCTGGTAAATTTAACGTGTCTCAAGACGAGACTAACGACCAAGGATTAGAGGTAAGAATAAAATCATGGTCGTTTTTTATAGTTAGTTTTAGATTTCAGATTTTTTTTTAATTTCTCTCGAGGGTGGGTTAAATACTCTTGAAAATAATGTTTAAATAAATAATAATATAATGTAATCTTTTGGTGGAGAGATCTGGATATGAGGGATTTTTACCATTTAGAACACCCTCGTAGCGGCCATTCATGGCATCTATTAGTCTAAATGTTGTTCTCTGCAAATTGGAATCTTTAAAGGAGTCCCAGTACTGTTATTTCGCTGTGTCCTTTTTCCTACACGGCTTTTCACAGACTAGGGACAAAAAGCTGATAGACTCGCGTGTCTCGATAGACGTAGTATTTCCAGGCTTCAATCAGCTACCTTTATTTTAGAAATTACCTATTAGTCATAAATCCTTCTTTGACTATCTACTTCACTGATTTCAATCGTTCTATTAACGAAAAAAGATAAATCAAGACAATATTAGATTTTTTCATACTGCTGCATCAGATAAAACAATACTAATAACATAAAATTTTAACTGCTGCAGTAGGTTAAGACAGTAACACTCTCAGTACATACTCGGTAACTCGGAGCCACTGGTCGCCTACCTCCTGGTCTACCGCTAGTCGAAAGGACTGAAGTCCACGCCGTCCAACGAGTCCGTCGAGCCTCAGAACGATAATTTCCATTCCAGGTGCGCGTGCACGCCGTGGGCGCCGGGTCTGCGCAGGCGGTGATCGTGCTGCGCTACGGCGTGGAGCCGGCGCAGGAGCGGCTCAAGCTGCTGAAGCACGCGCACAAGCGCGCCGCCGCCCGCGCCTGGGAGCGCGAGAAGGCGCTGGTGGCGGCCGGCTGGGAGGGCCGCGGCGCCTGGACCGAGGAGGAGAAGGAGGAGCTGATCTCGCACGGCGTGGTGGACGGCTGGGCCGCGCGCGACGTGCACTCCGTGGCGCGCTTCCCGCAGCTGGCCGACGACCCCGCCAACATCGTGTTCGTGCGCGACGGCCGCCGCAAGCGCCGACGCAGCGGCCGCTCGCGCCACCGCTCGTGACTTCGCGGCCTGTGACCGTCGGTGGACGTCGGGCCGCCCGCCGGAGTTCACCGCTCGCTGTTATTACGGGACCGTTTTCTGCTCGGTGAGGCTCTCTGCGAGCACCTGTGATCGGTTTAGTGTGGCCCGCGGACTCTCGATACGCGTGTTTTTGTATGGATCGATTAGTATAAGTTTGACTATCCGATGACCCGTGCTTCGTACGGTATTTAGAGGTTAGGATTGAAAACGTCGCTTCGCGTACTTAGGCTACCGAATATTATTTTGTCGTTCCCTTATCCTTTGCGTAATAAAACGAAATTGAATCTCTACAAGTGACTCATAACAGGGTAACGATTCGTAAAGATGAACGTTAATCGAGAAGCTTATAATACGAACTTGAGCATAATAATAACGAAACCATAATACTCAGAACGATCACAACAAAATTTTCTAATCGATTTTGATATTAATTTACAATTTTATTAACTTTAATCCTATACACAGATTGCTTAGATTAATTTTCACAAAAATCATGTATTCCTATAATATTTTAGCCAAATATTTCTTTCTATCCATACTTTAGACGTCTGTAAATACGTAACTCTTTATTCTTGTAGGTGTTCCTTTATAACGTTAGACCTAAGGTCTTTTTACTTCGCAATACTTTTACTACGAGTATTTGAATAAGCAATAATTTTTATATGTTATCCTACTATACGTATATATTTATTGATCCCATATATTAATTTCTTAGCTGACACTTTTTATGAATTGCCATCTGTACTCCTAGACATTTTTACCGTAAGAAGGTCTTTACTCTTTAAATAAAATACTATTCTGCTGTTTAGCTTAATGGTAAGATTTTCCATTAGAATTAATGAACCTTCACTCAATTCAGACTTACTAATTACGAATAAAATAACAAATATACGTACAAGTTCTAAAATTTACAAAAAGTTGTAGTAATTCCTCATTACTTGAAACACACTTGTAGTTAGTGTCCCGTCTCCTGAGCGATTGTGTTTTAATTTTACATGTAGTAGTCTGAATGGTTTATGAATGGCCTAAAATAATTCTTAGCCATACCAACGGAGACCGAGTTCTTCTAGCATTACCCCAAGTTAAGGCCTCGTAAAACTAATAGACAAATAATATATAAATAAACTAATTGAAACGTTAATACGTACACTCGGCATGTGTTGTGCAATAATCAAGCAGTAGGTAAAATCAGTTAGGTCAGGCCTTCTCGCTGACTTGTCGTAGCCTGCATTTCTAGAGACTGAACGATATAATACTCAACTTTTTTCGTAAGCTTTTTTTATCTGTGGTGGTTGGCGCGAAAATGACTGTCGTTTATATTTTTGTCTTAAATAATTGTGTTTTGTTACATTGATTTTGAAATTTATAGTACTAATAGTAGTATTGTTCTAATACGTAACTTTTTATAGAATTAGACTTTTAAATGAAATTTCAGGCATTAGGTACCTACTATCGTAAGTCTTTGTTACGGATTTTTATTTTATTTTTTACAAATATAATGCAATTCTATCGTGCCATTGACCACACGTATCTATTTTATCTATAAGTTTGTTTTTTTTTATAACAGTAAGTCAGTGAGAAGGATATGTAATTAAATAAAGTAGATTAATAGTATATATGTATATGTCCATAAATGTGTTTCATTTAAATTGTGGTGTCTATTTCGTGTTAGTGGTACTAATTGGATGCTAGTTGACTGAGTGAGAGACGATAGGGCGACGGTATTTTTACAAGAGAAATTTAAATGGGAATGAATTTGAACGGACGATCCCCGGGGCCGGCAAATGTCGACCCGTATTAAGGTGATATTTTTCAAAATGTGACTAAACGAAGCAATACATTGTAATGTAATACGTCTTATCCTTTATTTAGTGACTGTAAGATGTATTTTTATTTATAATTAATATAACACTATATATTACGATATTATCTATTGTGAATGTAGTTATTCATTTCGCGGTGATATTTACTAGAGCGGTATAGTTATCTTTTTTATGGTGTATAAAGAATTCTAATTTGTAAATAGGTACTTAAAATTGTATCGTGTAAAAAATATTGTACATATCTTTACGCTTGGATTATTTATAACGTAAAAGTCGTAAGTTTTTAGATTACAAAGATAATGTAATATATCGGAAATGTCGCAGTTTGATGATGTAGAAACAATGAATACTATGCTGATCGATTTAGTAAATTAATGTTTGGTTATTAAGAAAAAAGCTAAGTAACCGTTTCATAAGAAAGAAAATGGAACGATTAATTTTCACAAAATTTTGCCATTATATACATATGAAGCATTTGAGTTCAATTTTTTTTTAATCGAACACGGTAACTTTAATTTCATAAATTTTTCTAGTAAGCACATCACCTCCATAGATAGAATCGATCAGTGAGCATTCGTCTTGTATACCATCAACTTACCATAGACAATTAAGCTTCTATAGAACTTTTAGAGGGCTTCACTGGTGCAATCAGGCATTTACACGTAGATCCTCGTGCTGCATTTAATTTGTATTATTGTAGATACGGTGCATAGACCCCAATACTCTGTGTATAGATAGTCATGTCCGAAGGGACTCCATAGTTCAGGATGAGTGCATGCTGAGATGCATGTACAACAATAAATATAGAAACTATTCTAATGGAATATGTAATAAAAATATTAAAACTTAAATTTTATTTCTTCTTTTCCTACCTACCCCCGTTAATTTATACGTTTTACTCTTGTATTATAATATACGTGTTTTTGAACTATGTAATCAAACTTTAGGATAGGTTACGCAGGAAACTACCATTAAAACAAAACGGAAATTATAAAAAAAATTTAATATTTATTAAACAAATCCATTGGTGCTTCAATACAACTAGTGATATGTTATACATAATTACTTTAAACAAAGTACGCAATGTATCAGGACTTGTATACTCAACAAAATAGTTATAGAAAATATTACATTGCATAAATGCCCATAGAAAGTCAATGCGATGTCTTAATCAAAGGTAACGCTGACCTGAATTAATTAATGTTAACGATATTTCTAATGATCGTTAATGAGTTCTAAAAAGTTTACATTGTAGAATTGCTTCGAGTTAGGAAAGTAAAGCGTAAAGATAATAAACGGGAACCAGAATTAAAACAAGGTTTTAAAAAACGAGCTAATATAACTAAACGAGCAAGGCATTGGCGGCTCTTCATGTGTTGCTCGTGTCTATAGGCGACCGTGACCACTTACCATCAGGTGGACTGTCTGCTTGTATGATTAGATTTAGTAAATATATAATTTTAAAAAAATTGCTGAGAATTATTCCGAAAATATTTTAAAGCCAGCACAAACCGAGATTCTCTCAAAGATTAAAAATCATTCCTATTTACCATTTTATTTAAATGCTTCATTAGTTCCACGTTCGAAGCCTGCATGGTGGTAAATTTTTTTGAAAAACTTCTATAGTCTTTTTTAGTATACCATGTAGAGCCATCTGTAAAACAAAATCAGTCAGAAGCAAACAAATTAGAATAAAATAAAAAATATTTATATATGTATCTAAAAACAAAAGACTAAGTTAAGACCGATTTTGAAAAAAATATATTATATAATACAAGTTGTATAAACAAACAAAGGCCAAAACTACTTGACCATTCTACAATACAGCATGGTGGAGCATTCCCCTCACTCTCTCCCAACCATGCCCACCTGCGGGCCAGCTACATACATAAGTATGAAAGCCAGACTACAAAAAACGATATTTTTGACTAACTCTTCCGGCTCGACTTCCCACTGAGTCTGGGCGTCCACAAGAAGATGCCATCGTTCTCTATCTCTATATTTCTAATACTACCGAATTCTAAAACAGTAAAAACCTTAAATGTTTTATACAAAAATGTGAAATATTAACAATTAACCTATCAAGTTGACTACACGCTATGTCTTTTGCAGCCATTGCTTATAATACATTTTGTTTTTTTATTTTATTTTTTTATTACAAGGGAGTAGCAAACGAGCTTGCAGTCCACCTAATATTCAGTGGTCACTGCAGCCCACGGACATCCACATCCGACCTTAACTAGGACGAAAGTCTTATCTAGAGTTCGAACATAACCTTCGTTACTACCCCTGAGGTAGTCCTCAACTTAGTAGTTGGAATGTCTCCTGTCCAGTGTCTTCCGCCTAACTACACCCTTCAAACCGAAACACAGCAGTGCTCACACTGTTGCTTTACGACATCAATAAGTGCAGCGGTGGTGCCGAGAGCCTTCGACAAGACTGGCACTATCAAACTGCCCGAACAGTAAGATATAAACGAACATGATCTGCCTCCCAGTTCACCGCTTGTCCAAGGTCCATCAGAAAACACACAGAACAAATATAAGCTATTCTGGTTAAATATATTCAATTCGACAATAATAACTATGCTTAAAGCACTAAATATACGATTTTATAATATAGAAAATAAAATTTCAATTTAAGTCACAATTTCAGTCAATAATAGTACAATGTCTAAATGCAAACAATTTACAATGCAAAAACACCCAATTGACTTACTAAACTATACTAAAACATATACAGCTATAGAAGCGAGTGATAGTCTAGTGGTTAAGCATCTCGGCCCTGCTGCGACGGGTCGAGGTTCAAATCCCGGCACGCACCTCTATTTCTCGAAATACTATCTCTAATATCTCGAATTAATTGTCACTCGCTCTAACGGTGAAGGAAAACATGGTTAGGAAACCTGCATGCCTGAGAGTTCTACATAAAATTCTCGAAGGCATGTCAAGTCTGCCAATCCGCACTTGGCCAGCGTGGTGGACTATGGCCTAACTCTCACATCTCTGAGAGAAGATCCGTGCCCAGCAGCGGGAAAAATAATGGATTGATTATGAAGAACGTTACTGCAAAACAAACCGCAGTTCGTGAATGCGATATATATATCTAAACTGCCACAGGTATTCTATGAAATTCATATGAAAATTTAAACTGGAATTCCATCCTGTTAAAAGCATTCAAATCTATTCATACATTCAATCATTGATACAGTTCAAATAAATTTATTAACACAAACATATTTTGACAAATAAGGCGAAACCTTTCACACAATATGCTTTTCGATATGAATATATATATATATATATACATTATGTCGGAGACGGTCATTAATATGGACGAAACGCAGCACGATACCCGAGAGATGGCAGCACCGTCGAGATGTCATCAGCACTCGGCTAACTTCGTGCCGATACTCGGCTAACTTCGTGCCAATACTCGGCTAACTTCGTGCTACAACAGAGCCTAGTCGGTGGAGGTGCGCTGTATGGAGGCTAGTGATGCCGAACTATCGATAGTTACACTATCGATTGTTGACCTCGAAAATCAGTTAGGATATCGATAGAACTA
>DWKW01001438.1:0-12711 GCA_018250115.1 Doberes anticus | reverse complement strand
AGAGGATTAAGTTGGAATGCCTCCTATCCGGTGTCTTATGCATAACTGTACTCTTCAAACCGAAACACAGCAGTTCTCAAGCTGCTGCGGCAGAAATAGGTGTAGAGGTGGTGTCGCCGCAGGTGAGCCTTCAACATGAGACTCAAATAAAACTACCATCAAACAATGACGTGTGTTTTTTTTTAGATATCCGCATCAACTGTATGAAACAGTTCCAGTTAAAGACGTTTCCGTTTTCGTTTTTGACACAAATATGATAATTAATTTAAATTTGTATTTAAAATATGTAAACAATTTCCCCCCAATCAATGCAAACCGATGCACGTGTGGTGAATGTGACAGCGACATCTGTTGACCAATACGACAACTTCGAGTACATCGTCGTGTCATTCGTGTTTATTATAGGACCGACGTATATTGGGCCAAATCAGTTTGTACACGGTAGTTGACAATACGACAGGTGCTAAGGAACAGTACCAGTGGAACACTCTGTACGTAGTACATTTCTAAGACGTACTCTGTATCATCTCACCGATCATTCTTTATTGTGTTCTATAAAGCAAATATACCAAAGCATGTAAAAGTTTATTAGGAAAAATTTATTCTACAAGAATACATCTCAAATTTAAGCCTAAATCGATTTTATAAGAGTACAAATATGTATACCTACTATCCGATTTGTCAGGATACTCCGGAACCGTCTGGTCTGACCTGCCGTGACGGGCCGGACTTAAAACCGGAAAATAAGCGCTGCCACCGCGTCGGTTACGGCTCTCACTGAGTCCGGTCCCGTTCGCAGCCATATTGCTAATAGCTAATATTGAGCCAATAAATGTTTTCTTTCTTCTTTCTATTACATGAGTAAGGGCTGTGATCATTAGGATATCTGTGACTGTGTCTCCAAGAATGACAGTAAGAACTTTTTCGCTTAACAAGACGAGCGGAAATAGTTTTTCAAACTTTGATGCTCTTTGAGGTGGGATATGGATATCATGTTTTGGACGACAGTGACCACTTATCATCGCTGCTGGTTTAAAATAACCTCCCTCTTTAAATATAACTATTTGCTTGTGTTGAAGTGGCTTTTCATGGCTTTGTGCACGAGTGACGTTTTTTGTGTAAACAAAACTGTAATAATCACGAAGATGTTAATATAACTTACACATAAAATTATACCTAATCCCGAAGATTCTTGAAGATGTGGGAAGATAACAATCTGTGTAGTAGCACTTGACCCGTTGTCGCGCTTTGTACTACTCACAAAAGAAAACATTTTACTTTGACAATAATCCGAACATTATGTGTATTTGAAGATCAAATTGTAGACACATCGGCGCTGGTAATCCTCTATTGTATTCGGGCTTGTGAGAACACGACACTTTGGAGTCATCATCGTTGACCGTTGAAGATATCGATAAGAGATCGTTGAAGATGAGAAAGATTTAGGACAAAATCCACCATATTGGCCAAGCTTGGATTGGTTGGCTTTATATGCCTTTAGGAACAATATGTAGAAATTAGAAGAAAGGTAGAATTCATCTTTTTTATATATATTTATGGAATAGAAAACGACCATGCGGGATATCTGATATTAAGTGGTCACTGCATACCATGCACAACCAGATCAAACCTTTATTCAGTCAAACAGAATTTTCAGGAAAGCAGATTTTCGCACTTTGACTTCTTTTTCCGAAAAGAAAGAGTAAACTTTTCGAATATGTACATAACTTCGAAAGATTAGACGTTCATGCTAGGGTTTGGAGACAAAATCAACGAGACGGAAGACCTATATTAAACCATCTGTCACTTGAAAGCTATCACTTCGGCACATTTAGGCAGTAAATGGAATATTTAAAAAGATACCATCCTGTCCTACGGCTTGGAGGGTATCTTTTAAAAAGGTGGGTAGTTAAGGGCATGTGCAATTTATACCTCTCTATTTGAATTCTACACTAAATACCCATCGACAGCTGCTTAACACACATACGTGTGTTAACCAAGGATCTCGAATGGTACACACCAGTGACACACCTGCGCTTCGGGTTCTTTAGAGTCGGATTCTACACGGGGCCCCACGCGACCCTTCACGATCTTGGGCATAGCACGTCAGTCGACGTCAAAACGATACGCGACCATCAATTGAAATTGATTTGAAGTAAAGTTAAACTGGTATGAAATTGGTGGTTTAAAATTTCAATAATATATAAAGAAACCAACCTAACACAAACCTCGATAGTACATTAACTTAATTCAACAGCAATGCATCAGTAAACCAGTGAGCGTCATTTACTTAATTGACACATACGTCATACATTTAATTAACACAAGTGCTGTTAACATTTTCTGTTGATATTTTCTGTGTTATAACTACTGAGTAATTACTGCTAATAGCTACATAATAACTGTATCAGTTGCAGTAAACCCATTGAATTCCAAATGCAGACATTTTTTAAAATTCTTACAAATTGTAAATATAGATAATCTATAAATGATCGATGGTGATAGAATCTTATGTCAAAGGCTCACCTGCGGTGGCACTACCTGAGCACCTATTTCTGACTTGAATAAGTAGGTTTGAAGTGTGTGAAGGTGAAATATACTGGACTGGAGATTTACACTGTTTTCACACCACAGGAGTAGCAACGCATCCGCGTACGAGGTTGGATGTGGATGTTCATAAGCTGCAGTGGTTACTTAAGATCAGATGGCCTTCATCCTCGTTTACTACTCCTTGTAAAAAAAAATGAAAAAGAAAGTAGAACTATACAAAATAATCCAAAGGAATTGTCATATAACTATCTAGTTGTAATTTATTTTTATCATTTTGGTAGAGTATTATATCGAAGGCCCACCTGCGGCGCCTTTCAACGCTACACCTATTTCTGTCGCGATGAACTGAACTGAACAATGAACACAAAAAGCATTGCTGATCTATCCTAGGTATTAAAACTGAGTCCTAACTGAGTCGTAACCAAAATTCATGTCACTGCGCTATCATCGTAACAAATTACTGTCCCATTGCTGGGCATGGGTTTCCTCTCAGAGATGAGATTGTATAAGCCATAGTTCATCACGCTAGACTGACTAGAGGACTGACGGACGTATTTAGCCACTGGGCTGTAACGGCAAAAAAAAACATTATTAATAAATTTGTTAGAATGAAAATAAAAAAAATCCTATCATGTTTAGCGTATTGACTTGTAAAGTTTGTTTGTGAGCGCTATACAGAATGTTTTCTTAAATATAATCTCAAGTGTTTAAAAGATTAATTCGAATAAATGGTTACAGGTACATTCAATATTAGTATCACTACAGAGTATTCTATACGAATTCCCACTAATTATTTTAATGTTTAACTCAATCTGTGTCCTGACAGTTTCATAGGAGATAATTATATGTGTACAATGTCTCCTTTAATATATTTATATTACGATTTACCTAAATGAAAATCTTGTATGAAGTACTTTTGAATCTCTTTTAAAACTACGCTCAAGGCTCAAGAAAATAGGTATTATCTGAAATGACGTTAGGGATCATAACCTCAGAAGGGGATTTTCCCAGAAACAATTAAGGGTTTCTTAATTTGTAACTTGAAGTTTTGATATAATGTAGAAGACACATGTCACAGGAAGTATAGATCATAAACAGGCGCGGGGAGATATAATATTGACTGGGTCAATTTTAAAAATGTATGTGTAGTTAATACTTTAGTAATGAATTAAGACCAAAAGGGTGGGATGCTCTTATGATTTTTAATATGTAATAAAATAATAAAATTATTTACGGCGGCAAAAGGAAGCTTTTAAAAGTATTACTGTTATAACATTGTATTATAAGACAACGTCTGTAAATTGAAGATTTTTTTGAAAAATTATTGATCATGTTTAGAAATGTAGATATTTGAAAAGCATATTATACTAGTTAGGCTTTAATACTACGAGTAGAATAAGTTTGAAAAAAGTCAGTATAAAAGAATATAAAGCTTTCAATAGTATGCGCTAACAAGTATAGTGTTAAATAATAAATTAAGTCAAATATAATATTCTGTAGAGATTAAAGAGCTTGTCCAACACGCTAAATAACTAATTATTGCAGTGAATGAGTAACTTTATTTTCTGTAATCAAAATTCGGAATTCAAATTCAGGGACGGCAAACCAAAGTGACAAATTAGATGTATTTAAATCGGGCGAGCGGGTCGCGGGCGGCAAATGTTATTAAAGTGTGTTTGAGTCAACCGTTCGCCTGATTTGATGAGGACTTTCCGACCTTCACGCTCTGCTGAGTACACTTTGATCCTGTTATTTATACCACATCGGTTGCGAAATTATATTCACTGGCCGATTGAAAACGATAGTATATTAAGATATGGTGGTAGAGTCTTATTTTGTTGGTAGTCTTCGTCATATTTCTCTCGTAAAACAGCAGTTTAGTTAGACAGTAGACACTGGACAGCAGGCATTCCATATTAGTCCTCAGGAGTGGCAATGCATTCACCACAAGTAGGTTTGACTTTGGCCTTGTTTGAGTCAGAAAGTGGATATCCATGGACTTCAGATGGCCTGCATCCTTGTTTGCTATTTCTAATTTTTTTTTTAACAACCGTTACAATTTTACCACAGTAATTAGATAGATTTAATGCTAAAATAAAAGTACTTTTGACTGCACAAAATTACAAATTTAATACATCTAAATTTTGAATTTAAACTCACGAACGGGGAACCAAAGCCACAAACTCGATATATTTAAATAGGGCGAGCGGGTCGCGTGCTGCAAATGTTATCAAAGTGTGTTTGAGCCGTTCAACCGCCTGATTTGATGACTTCCCAACCATTACAGACCGCTGAGTTTACGTAGATCTTCTTATCTAGTTCTATAGTAGGTATATTATATTCATTGCATAGCCGACCCATACTTAGCTTACGGCTTAGATGATTCATGATGGCACATGTACATCCCCAGTCTTGGCCCCATGAAGATGATGATCATTTTCGTTTGTATTTTGGTATGAAGACATTCCATCTTAGCCCTCATATAATATATGAACGCATCCAAGTATGACCCAAGATAGGACTTCGATCCCATTTGAGAGTGTATGCGGATGTCCAAGGGCTGCAGTTACCATTTAACGTCAGGTGGTTAGCATCACCCTAATTAAGCGTTTGCTGCAAAAAACACAACCGTCAAATAAAAAGTGCAAACTGGCGGTGCTATCGGAATTTTTCTGTGTCAAAATACGTGCAAATCAAAAATAATTAATTCTATTTGGTCTGATCATTTCAACAGAGTAAAAATATAAAAAAGGTGCTGTCAAATTTATTTTCTGTACAAAAAAAGGCATGTTTTCGATAGGGATAGTGTCAATAAATAGTGTTGTTGACACAGCGTCACCTTCGGGGAGGTTTCGGCTGTGTTCTTTGGAGAAAGTTAGTGGATGCCGTCGTTACCAAACCCACTGGCGCAAATAACATTAGCATAGTTATCGAACGCGTCGGGATGAGACCTCCGTAAAGGTCCCGTTGGGGCAGGGACGGCTCTTAAACCCGCTTTTCCGATAATGACTATCGATGATTCCACCCCGAATGCGAGCCGGAGCACAATATTATTACGCAGTTTCGCCGTTGTGGGGAATTGGGAAATATAACATGCGTCCTGGTATTCAGTTATTTGCGTTAAGGAATTCCTCGGAGTATAGTCGCAGCCCGAGTAAGAGAGTAGGTCGGAATTGATATATTTATTTAAGTAGACGATGTTTTGGTTGGATCGCGATTGCGCCTCCTTGTTTGCGTTTTGTACGCCTTGCAAGGTTTACTCACGCAAATCACTATGCTTTCCTAACATCATTTCCGTGTTTAATTGCTAACACGCGGTTTGAAGAGTGTTCAAACAGTGCAATGTTAAAAATGAGTTTAATTTTATTACCGTCTAATTTATCGTAAGCGTTGAGTTAACGAGGCCATAATATGTTGTACTGTCGTTTATTTAAAATTTGTCGTCTAAAATTGAGTTACAAAATTTTGTAACACCAATAGATTTTAATGCTTTCGGCTCATTAATTACAATTTAAGATACCTAATTCAATTAATATAATACTAGCTTTTGCCCGCTAAATTTTCAGCGTGCATTTAGGTCAAAAGTATTTGAAACAATAGTACTTCTTTATATTTTTTATCCTTTTCATTCTTTTATCCATAACCGCAACAAAATAGAAACATAAAATCCCAAAAAATACATCTAATACTTTACGCTTGTTAAGTTGACAAAAGGTTATTTTAATTTACCAAATTTGACTTCAATGCTGCTTAACATTTTTATTGTATTTTGTTTATGACAGATTCAGCTTGTGAGTTCGTTTTTCAGTAAAATGCCAGAAAACCAAATTCATCATGAGGCCATTATTGTCTCACTACAGGGCACGGGTCTCCTCACAGAGATGATAAGGTTTGAGCCGTAGTCCACCACGTTGGCTAACATTATGGAAAACTCTCAGGCATGCACAAGTTAGGTTCCAGACACCGTAGTTAAACTACAGGTATTAATCACTTTGAAAAAAAAATGGAATAGCAAACGAGCTTACGGCCCACCTGATGCTAAGTGGTTACTGCAGTCCACGGACGTCAAATCTCAAGGATAAGGACAAACGACAAGGTTGCCTCCTGTTCAGTGTCTTCTGCCTAACTACACTCTTCAAATCGAAACACAGCAGTTCTCAAACTACTGCTTTACGGCAAAAATATGTGCTGCGGTGGTGCCGTCGCAGGCGAACCTTCGACATAAAACTCTACCACCATCAAATACATACTCGTATAGTGAACCGAACAGGTGACGATTTAATATTTGATTCGATGATCGTTACTCTTTGAGGGTTGGACGTGTCCCTTATTACAATCTATAGAAATTTCTTGATTAGAATTTGTTTTTGGTGTTCATGTCAGGCGTCGTGAACGCGTAATTTGTCAAGTTTCCTCAAGTTATTAAAACGTAAATGAATCATTTATATAAAACAAAGGTGAAAGGCTCGTTTATTTAACAAATCAAAATAGGGTCCGGATCGTGTCAGTAAGATGGAAAATTTTCGATTAATAATATTTTCGTCGCATTAAGGGAAGGCGATGAAATAAAGGATTGAGCGGGCGTGAGATTCAATTTGCTACAATCCCAAGGAAACGTTTTCAAATGAAACATTTTGTGTACTGTGAAGAAGTTAAATTGTATTTCTTACAGGAATCTTGTCGGTCGGGATTGTAAGCCTTGTGAATCAAACTTAACCTAAACCCTTTAAGGCCTTACAAATATTTTTAACTTTTTCTCCGGAAATTCTAAAAATGTCTTCATTTGTAAATAAAGAAGTATGTTGTTGACATCGACATTTTATATATTTACATCGTCTTAAAGTAATAAAAATATGTAGAAACAACAACAAATATTCTTCGACATAATATCACTATACCTATTGTCGGAAAATTATTCAGTCAATCAAACTTACAAACTCGATGGTGGTAGAGTCTTATATCGAAGACTCGCCTGCGGCGGCTTGACCACTCCCATATCTGTCATAAAGCAGTGATGTGAGTATTGTTGTTTTTCGATTTGACAGGTAGTTAATAATAATAATAAATAAATAACGCTTCACACTCACAGCCCCACAGTAGGTTTTTACCTATGTCGTGGGTGCCTTGGACACACACAGAAACTAGCACAAAAATACCCAGACCAGGTACAGAAATCTAAATTTATCATTCAAATTTCTGCCCCGCTGGGAATCGAACCCAGGACCCTCCGAACGGCAGTCCGCACATTGAGCACGGCGCCATACGGGTCGTCCGTAGTTATGCAGAATATACTGACAGGAAGCATTCCAACTTAGTTCTCAGTAGCAACGCATCCACAAGCGAACTCACATAAGAGATCCGGCCTAGGTAAGGTTGGATGAGGATGTCCATGGGCTGCAGTGACCACTCAACATCAGGTGGCCTTCATGCTGGCTTGTTACACCTTTACAAAAAAAAAATGGTGTGTTACATACATATTAGTATGTATATAAAATTATAACTGTACTAGTCGATACATTAAAGATATTTTTGAAAAACTGTACAACGAAAATATTTTTTGTTGTCGGTTCCTATTAACAGATTTGATTGAAACTTTAATGCATAGTGAGACTTGAATACTACCATAATCTTAAATAAAATCTGTAAATCCAGCTTGCCATCTCTTTAGAGTATGCGTCGTCAGAGCTCGCCGCGCGCTCGAGAGGTCAAAGAAAGTAGTTGTTTTTCACTGATAAATGGTGGTAACGTTGCGGGCGGAAGTCTATACGATTAGTTTTGCTTCGTCTTGAAGACGAGCCTATATGGGGTCATATTGAGCCATTAAAAGTATAACAATGCAATACAAATGCTCTTATCTCGAATTGAAGACGTAAACAGCGTTCATATAAAAAAGGACGGCTCCGTAAGCGGTACACTCGACTTGTTTGATTAAAATGCGAACACATTTGCGATTCAAATCTTCCTTTTTACTGATCATAAAGTATTCAAATGCCCGAGTTAATATTTCCAACGCGTCGGCAAGCGGCATGGCCTTTTTTTAACTGGCCCCAACGGTCGGCTGTGATTTATTTTGTATAAAGCTTCATTTGTCCGTTACAAGGGTGTAACTGCTATTGTCAAACGGATGTCGGAAAGCAGGCATCTCTCAAGGACGATCCTTTATTAAGACGAGACAGACAAAGCTCCGTTTACATTTCAGTTAACATTAATTTGGTAAACAATCAAAATTCTTAGATTAGGCTGTCTACTACGTCGCAACTCAAATCAACAATGCAGACACGCACAGTAGAATCATAATGAATAAAATATTTCATCATTAAGAGTACTTAATTGACTATCCAAATCATTAGGCCAAATAGCAATAACTTTAGTATCTATTATCTATTAACTTCTCGGTAGTTAAAATGTTTACAACTATTTTTCGACACTCGGTTTCGACACTGAGGTCAAGTAATTGCTTCCAAGTATTTCTATTTGAACACACGTTTACGCATTCTTGGCTGATCATTGAGTAAACATTTTACATTAAATATTCCCTATCATCAAGTTGAATAGAATGTCATTTTGGCTAGGGGCAGATGTTCATAGAAAAATAAAAAGGAAATTTTGTGTTAGATGCTTTATAAACGCCTTCACAATGATGTAGGATTCTCGTAAAATTTTCTAAACAATGGATAAAACCATTGCTTTAAAATATACCAAAAACAATTCGTTAGCTGCGATTCACTGAAACGAACGAAGCGCGTGCTCCAGTCAGTTCAGCGATATAACGCTGAATATTTTTATCGTTAAAACAATCGCTATCTCCATATATGCACCCGAAGCACTGTGATGGTCTAATGGACGTTTATTATATCAGACTGTAGTTTCGTTTGTTTTTGGCCATTTTAGTTTTATTGGAAAATCCATTCGGCTCTGCTCTAATCGGAACTACTGCGAACTTTTATTTGTATTGTCTGATTTTTATAACAATATCTATCTGTAGTATGTACTTACTATTTGTTTACGAGCCTTAATAAATCGAAATTCGACGAAATCAGATACTGACGCATTTAAAATATGATCAAATTAATAGAAAAATTGTTTTAAACTGTATAACGTTGTTATTAACCGTTTAATTGTTACATAAGCATACAATTTGGTAAGACAAAGCATAATGCGATTCATCGTACTGGGAAGTTGTTAACGTTTAACTTAAAGTTAGCATATCAATTCATCTGTTTCTATGTTTGTTCGTTAATTATGCAATACCTACTGAATAAATTTGAATGGAACTTTCGCAATTTAAAATTATATTATTAGACTTTAATACTTTTCCACTCAGCAGGTCACGATAACGTTGTGTATGTTGGTGGTATTTTTGGTGGTAGAGTCTTATGTCGAAGGCTCGCCTGCGGCGGCACCATCGCCACATCTTTTTCTGTAAAGCAACAGAGTGAGAACCGCCGTGTTTCGGTTTGAAGGGTGCAGTTAGGCAAAAGACACCGGAGGCATTCCAACTTAGTCTTCAGGAGTAGCAACGCATCCATGTACAACCTCAGATAGGACTTCCGGTCTATTCGAGGTTGGATGTGGATGTCTATGGACTGCAGTGACCATTTAATATCAGGTGACGTGCTTGCTCGTTTGCTATTCTACTCAAAAAAGTTACATAATAATAACTTACAACATTATTTGTATAGTAGTAGTGCCGATATTGAAGCCTTTAGCATCCTAGTTAGTGGAAACTGTGTTTTCGGAACCATACAGTGTTTCAGGAACAGTAGGTCAATTAACTGAGGGGTTGCCTCAACCGATATACGAATGAAATGCCGTCAACTGTTTGTGTAAGTAACAAATGCAATACCTTTCAAGTAAGCGTTCACTCGAGGTTATTGCCGCCCTTACCAAACTACTGTGGCGTAAATATGACCCTAAGGAAATAATGAAAGTGGTCTGCTGGCGGGAGGTTATTGGAAGATTTTTTTTACGCTACCAAAGATTTCATAATATTTTGGATTCGTAACAGATTTTGTAACCGCTTGTATTGTTTTATTGTATTGTTATTATTATTTTGTATTGTTTTATAATTATGGTCCACATACATTACATACAAAAATAATTATAACCTACCTGAGGTCGTACGCGTTGCTACTCGAGAGGATTAAGTTCGAACCTCCTATCCAGTATGTTCTGCCTATCCACACCCTTCAAAGCCAAACACAACAGCGCTCTCACTGCTTCTTTACGACAGAAATAGGCACCGCCGCTACGGTGTCGCTACAAGCGAGCTTTTGATACTCTACAATCATCATCTGTCTCAGACAGGATCTCGGTCCTGAGGTTGAATGTGGATGTCTATGGCACCTTTTTACATTGTACATGTTTGCTGTTATTAGACATTAATCGACTATATGTAAAAAAAAAATATTTTGTTGCTGTTATCTCTCTGTGCCAAATAAATATTTTTTTGTTTCGTTCAAATAACAATATTTTTAATTTATAACTCAATAAGCTAGTATTAAATATATCATTTACCGATATAAGGGCATCCATCCAAATATTCGACGAAATTCGAATGACAAGAAGCAGAGTGTAAGTAATTCACAAAGGGGCACCGCGGCTTCAATTTCCATTTAACTAATAGTCGTGGCTGAGCTCTAAACGCAATATAGAGATGCCTTATAGCACCAAATTAGCGAAGTCTTGTTGCAATAATTAAACGTCAGCGCCCTCTAGCGGGAGATGAAACAGTTTCGCTAGTTCACATGCCAAGTTATAGGCAAGTTCGGTGCATGCTTAAAGGGATTCAGCCGAGCGTCACTCTCGCTCAACTTATACTTAGCGTAATTATTAACGCTTAAAATGAGAACCGAGCGTGGCGTTCTCGCTTAACCCTCTGGGTTAAAGCTTTAAAGACACTTAACTGTCTACTAGTCTCTGAAATTTTAATACTCGAGTTGAACTTTAGACGAACACTAACTATACAAAGATATCAAGGTTTAGGTAAACACTTGTGTGGGCGGTATATTGGACTTTATTTGTTTATTCTGAAAATTATAAAGATATCAGATTTAAAGGAATTAACTTAATATAGGTACTAGTATAATTTAATAATACGTTACCGTGTCCACTTATTATTCTTTTAGTAACCCGACCATTCTTAAGTCTTTATTAGGTATTTACTGTTATAACCTTGCAGTAAATAATTGCACACCAAAGTAAATATACATAAAATACACATATCTTTTTTTAATAGAACAAAAAATAATTAATATTATACTATATAAATTTAACAGAAGAACTTTGCATATTTTATTTGCAGACCAGTTACAGACATATAAATTCATCGTTAAAATTTCCGCCCCGCTGGGAATCGAACCCAGGATCCTCCGAACAGCAGACCGCACTTTGACCACGGCGTCATACATGTCGTCAAACAATTGAAACTTAGGGCCAAACTTATGGCAGTATCTATGTGCTATCTATTATTATATCTGTCATATCTACCAATATGCTTTTAAACTCTAAATGTCCCTTAAAATACCCTCAGTCCGATAAATTATTCATTTATTTTTGCATGAAATAAATAAACACATCTAAAAAATACGTATTTTGATTTTACACCGTACTCGAATACCTTAAAAATGATAACTTTAACCACCTTTAAAGTTCTTTAAAAAAGTTAACAGTCTTTAAACTGGCTAAGTAATACAATACAGTATTAGAACGAGAATCTACACACGGATGGCTGTCACTAAGCTGGAACTTCAAGTATCTCGCACACTAAGAAAACATTGAATCCGTAACGTGTAATCGAATCTTTCCCTAACAACCCACGTCACGAGTTTGTCAAGGATAAAGGACTCCTATTTTGTTACAACTCCGTTAATTATACAAACATCGACATTTTAGAATACGAAATGTGCGAAGTATTTTTGCAGTATTGTTTTAAACACAATAGTGATCGAGCATCGTGTTTAAAGATTGCCCGTGGCGGCAACTCTGCTCTACCTATTTCTAATTAATTATCACGTTTGATGGTGGTAGAGTCTTATGTCGAAGGCTCGCCTGCGGCGGCACCACCGCTAAGCCTGTTACTGCTATAAAGCAGCAGTGTGAGAACTGCTGTGTTTCGGTTTGAAGGGTGTAGTTAGGCAGACGACACTGGACGGGAGGCAT
>DWKW01001437.1:0-12713 GCA_018250115.1 Doberes anticus | reverse complement strand
GCTTTACGGCAGAAATAGGTGTAGCGGTGGTGCCGCCGCAGGCGAGTCTTTGACATAAGACTCTACCACCATGTACATATGAATGTCAAATATGATTGTCAAAGTACATATGAACATAAATACAGGTATACATAGCTATATATCCTTCACATTCACCTGTCACTATATTCACTCGGCCACTCATTCACAGGCTAGGTAAGAATGAAATGATTAATGTTCATTCATTCAGATCCGTTCATGTGTGTTACCCGTTATGACAAGCCGTCGAACCCGCGTATCTAACATGGGTACGCATATGCAGACTTATTGGCCCCGGCTACTCACCGCGCCCCGTATCTAACATGGGTACGCATATGCGTTATTGGCCCCGACTACTCATATATTAGTCAACGCTATGGCGCCGTGGTCAACGAGCGGTCTGCCGTTCGGAAGGTCCGCGTTCGATTCCCAGCGGGGCAGGAATTTGAATAATAATAATAACGTTTCACACTCATAGACCAGTAGGATTTAACCTGTGTCGCGGGTGCCCTGTACACACAGAAACAAGCACACAAACACCCAGACCAGGTACAGAAATCTAAATTCATAATTCAAATTTCTGCCCCACTGGGAATCGAATCATATGGGTCGTCGGCTACTACAACTAAATGAATATTACTCTAACTGAAACATTCGCTACTTGAAAGTGGGCCTTTTAAAAAGGGTCATTATATATAAGTTGGCAAATGATTATTCGGCGAAATAAAATTCTTCGAAACGTTAGTTGGCAAGTGAAATTCTGCCAAACAATTTTCGGGCAAAAGGCAGATATCCAAAAATATCATCGCAATTTGTTATTAAAGATAAAGGAGTTGCTGATATTCTTAACTTACGCTACGAATATAAGTATGAATATACGAATACGAATTAAAATCAATATGACTAAGTGGTCTTGCTAATAGTTATCTAAGCGCATAATAATTTCCGTATAGCAACACTAGAGACCCTATATTTAATTCTTTAACAAGGTAATATATTTAATAACTTCACGTATTATTGCTGACATAATTATACAATCTTGTACTGTCCTTATAACTTAAACAGAATTTGACAGCTAAGGCCGTCCGCATGCCTTCGACTGTAAGTGACGGCGTAATAATTAGTTTTTAGGGTTCCGTACTCAAAGGATAAAACGGGACCCTATTACTAAGACTCCGCTGTCCGTCCGTTGGTATGTCTGTCTGTCTGTGATCAGCCTGTGATAACTGTCTAACTATCTCATAGATATATATAGTTAGATAGTTGAAATTTTCACACATGATGTATTTCTCCTGCCGCTGTAACAATAATTACGAAAAAACAATAAAATAAATATTTAAGCGGGCTCCTATACAACAAACGTGATTTTTTTGCTCGTTTTTGCTCGATATCGATAACGGCAACAGGTAGACGCTTGAAATATAAACAGAATATAAACAGTTGTATATTCACTTTAATAATAAATACTTCGATTAAAATAAAACAAATATTTAAGGTGTTCCCATACAACAAACGTGATTATTTTTGCTCGATATTATAGGTAATGGTACGGAACCCTTAGTGCGCGGGTCCGACTCGCACTTGGCCAGTTTTTTTACATTTAACGCCTTTCGGTATGAGCTAAATGAGTATAATATTCAAAGATTACTACAGTATGTTGTATGCTGATATATGACATACTTTAAAGCATGTATACATAAGTAGGTCAAAGCAAAGCTGGGACTGCAGCTGTGAATTATTTCATTATTAATAGAACATTGTTTTTATTGCCCGACTGTCTCAGATTAGTGGGGTTAGTTACAGTCAGGCTCTTTTAAATTTCGATCTGATTTGATGCCATAGACACCCACACCAAAAACAGAAGTTCAAATTTCTGCCCTTCTAGGAATCGAACCCGGGATCCGTCGTCTGGTAGGTTGGGATGTTGCGCACTATTCCATAATGATCGCTCTGTTCGGAGAGACAATTAAAAATATTCTTTAAAAAGCAGCAGGCGGCAAGTTGCAAGTTGGGTTTAGATAGATAATAGTAATTTTCCTTTATAGAAAAAAAAACACTTTCCATTTCTATCGAAATTCGAACTAGGCTAAGGCTGCGGTTCCACTGAGGCGGAGTGGAGCGGTGCGGAGCGGGGCTGATCTGTGAAAAGGGGTATGTGTTTCCACTGAAGCGGAGCGGGGTAGAGCTTAGCTGTGGTTCCACTGAGGCGGAGTGGAGCGGTGCGGAGCGAGGCTGAGCTGTGAAAAGAGCCGCATCCTTGGTTTCATTGCATTTGTAGGTAGATTATTTTGTATCCCACAAACATGGAAATTTCTTAACACATTCAATAAATTTTTCAACCATTTTTTTCTATAATCGCGTGCACTGATGATGACGTCAAGACGCTAACTAAAATGTGAGTGAGCCACCCCGCTCCGCACTACCCCGCCCCGCATCTCTCCGCTCCGCGTCGCTCATCTCTCGGAGCTAGTCTAATCTAGCCTTTTTCCCTATATTTTAAACATTTCCGCTCCTCTCCGCCAATGCTGTTTCCTTTGAAGCGGAGTGGAGAAGAGATGTGGATTTCAAGCCATGTGATTGGTGAATCGCGGCACAGCTCTTCTCCGCACCGCTCCACCCCGCCTCAGTGGAACCGCAGCCTAAGGGTTTGGCCATAGATCACGCGCGGTGGAACGGAAGCGACAATTTCTCAACGGTATTAACAGTCCGAGTACACGAGTGCTACTTTCTATGTGAAACGCACATGTTAATACGAGCGTATTAGGCAATATTGGTCGGATTACTCGCCGCTTTTGGTGCTGCTATGGTGATTGGAATGGACAGCAGGGAATGTATATTGATATTGGTTTCGTTAGATGATTTATAATATCCTAGTTATATCAACTGCTCGAACTAATGTGAAATCTTTAAAGCAATGAGAATGGGTAAAAGTTACTTTACTAATAGTTAGTCTGCAAAATATTTAAAGTGTTTTAATAGAAACTTTCATATTAACTATCACAAAAACTGTTTTTTTTTTATTTCAGCACTGATTCTGGAGCTCATGACGGCGAATCTGTAGTTGGTCTTTTCCGAAATATCAATCGCAAAACTAGACAATTTTGTGGTTTGTCAGACTTCAAATATGCATTTATAGTCAATTCTGGTGATTCTTTACTTCAAAAATACTAAAAGAACAGGAGAGGACTAAAAGAACAGGCTATTGTGGTTCATATGAACTAAAAAGTAAAACGAGCGTGGGGTACTTGATATCAATGGACCAGATTTTATTTCTAGTTATGTAGATCAATAAGAAACATAAAAAAATGAAAGATTATTTTTCACTCCAAAACTGTATTTTTTAAACTCATTTACATATTTTTTAAGATTTAGGAAAATTTGAAATCGTTCAGACGTAGGAAAGTGATTAAAAGTTCAACGGACAAATATTATTACATTTATTATAGTGATGTAAAATAACAGAAGTATTTATTAGTTGTATTATGTCTATGGTACAATGGAATCTTGATTGTCTATTAATATTGAAATAAAGAATATAGTCTGTTAGCGATATTCACGGTATTCATTATAACATTTAATAAACACTTATGTGGATGTCCATGGGCTGCAGTGACCACTTAACATCAGGTGGCCTGCATGCTCATTTGCTATTCTTTAAAGATAAAAAAAAAAAAAAAAAAAAAAACCTCTGAGAGGAGACGCGTGCCCAGTAGCAGAATGGGTTGATGATGATGAACAATTTTCCTGGCTCACTAAACAGCTAAAGATCAATCGTACTTTCATAACAGTATATCTCATCGCTAAATAAGTTAAGGGCTGCTCGTCGATGCATCAGACGGCGTTCGCTGCACAATCAGTGACCCAGTAATAATGTAATTGTAAAGGTCAACGGACGCCACTTTACGTTCTCCCTTTAGGTAGTTGTTACACTAAAGATACGTAATGCATAAGTGTTATATTAATAGAAAAGCAACCGAGAGTGCAAGTCGCCTGATGTTAATTGGTCACTGCAGCCCAAGAACAACCACATCAAACCTCAACTGGGACGGAAGACCTATCTGAGATCCTAATCCTGAGGACTAAGTTGGAATGCTTCCTGTCCAGGGTCTTCTGCCTAACTACACCCTTCGAACCGAAACACAGCAGTTCTCACACTCTATAAAAGAGGTTTTTCGACGCCCTTTTCAGTTTTTTTTATGATTTTAGGGCAATACATGATCCTACAGCAATACACGTTGTATTGCTGTAGGATTAGTGATACTGTTTTACTGGCTGAAATAAATTCCAGTGAGTGAAGATTTCATCTCTCAGAAAAGACCCGTGCAGTGGGACAATAATGGGTTGATGATGCAATTTCAAATATCTTTTGTTAACTCGAGGGTGCCGGTGTACGACAATTGACAATATTTCGGTGGGCCAAGCTAACAGCCGACGATGAAGCATGTACCTCACGCTCACTCTCTCGGAACCACGCACTCATTCCTTGTAATCGCAGGAAGGGCTACAAAAAGAAGTGATGTCAAGGTAGTATGTTTCCACCGACCGGTTACTAAATTAAATCGCAATAAGGATAAACAAGAACTCGATTAACTCATGTGCAAATGTATGCGTATTATGTATAAATAGCCGAATGAATAAATACCTTCAGATACATACTTCGTACAAATGCGTTTTAAAGTAAGATTAGTTTGATTTCATGTTCTAACAAGATTTTATTACTAGCTTGGAATTTGGAGCTATCCATAAAACAATGTAAGCATAACCCCCCTTATCCCCACTTCGATATGCATTTACTTATACACGTGTCGTAGAGTTCAAAGATAAACCTGGAACCGTTTACAAAACAAAAGTTTAAGTTTACAGATATAATAGTTGTAGAGCCTTCCGCCCAATCTTCTTTTGCACCACCACTAAAGACGCATTTCGGTTTAAAGGTGGTTGGTCAGGCTATGCAGACATGAGTTATCTTAACTTGATCCTCAGGAATAGAATCGCATCTACACGACCTCAGATATAACTCCGGTCCTATTCGATAGATGTGCTTGTCTGAAGGCTACGTGTTCGTTTATTACTGCTAAAATATAAAATAAAACAAAGGACTTGCCTATGTGCAGTGACCCACAGCCAACCATCTCCCATATCGTTGTGAACGAAGAATATGTCACCCTTTTGAAAGGTGAGCTCGTCAGTATCCGGCATTTTCGTGTATGGTAATATTGCCACCACGCGCTAGCAAAAACAATATTTAAATTTTATTATTGAAATTAAAATAAAACAACAAAATGTACCAGAAAAAAGGAGATATTCCTTAGGAATCCTTTGCTTTATTAGGTAAAAAAAATATCGTAAATGTTAATTAGAAACATAGTCTGTGTTTGCAAAATTTTATTGAAATCACCCAGATTCAAAACTTTGTGAAATTATGAAATATCTCAAAACATTTCATCATGAAATTTATTTTGAATATTACTTTGGGTTTTCGTATCGTATTAATGAGCCACGATATTGCTTTAATTACAATATTAGAACACCAACCTTTTTATCGTTGACAGGCTCAGGTGGAGGCACAGGTTCAACGAGACGCTCGCGTTTCAAAAGATCCGAGCAATGGCTATAAAAACCAACCAATTCAGTCAGAGAGTCGAACTGACGTCCACCGATGTAGTAATCACCACATACCGCTGTAATCCTGTGAAAGTTAAATATAATTGTCTTTAAATGGCGCAATCTAGATAAACATAAATCAACACTTCCAAAGTAATACAGCCACTGTATCAAATCCATTGTATCCTTCATTTAAAAAGGTGCATTAGTCATAAGAAAGCATACCATTCTCAACCCATTATTGTCCCACTGCTAGGCACGGGTCTTCTCTCAGAGATTAGAGAGTTTAGGTGCTGGCCAAGTACAGATTGGCAGACAGAAGAAAGCATATAATAAATAGTGTTTAGGGGCTGATGGGTTTGAATTATGTGGCCACCATCTGACAAATAAAAAAGTGTGAGATTAAACATTAAGTGACCTGCTGCAAAAAGCAGAGAGAGATTTGAATTTGGTCTTCCTCTCCAGTTGGTCCGGGTTCACATTTCATACCTCTTACTTTTCAAAGTAAAGTAAATTTATTATTACTTCGTTTGCAGCGAAGGACAACATTATGCATGCCTAAAAGTTCTACTTCCTTGAAGGTATATGAAGTCTGTTAATCTGCAATTGGCCAGCACGGTGAACTATATTTGTAACCCTTTCTTATTCTTAGAGACCTATGCCCAACTGTACAACAAACACCTGTTACCTGTTTCCATTTTGCCCAATAAACATGCAGAAATTGTATAATAATATTTCACTTTTTACCTGAAATGGTTAATTCCTGTGCGTCCTAAGTAGCTCAGTACATAAGATCCAGGTTTTCTGTCACTTTCTCGAACTGTAAAATGATTACATAAGCCCATACAAGAATAAACAAATCTGTATATAAAAGAATTACCATACAATACTAATAATTCAATACATAGCATAATTTCTCTTTTGCCAGATACTTCCATTTATTAGGCAAGAAAAAATATTGTCATGAGAATCAAAGAAACTTATCTATTGTTGACTGTGGCACAAGTTGAGAAATCTTCGTGAAGATGTGAGAAATTACAAGAATGATTTGCAGTTGTGATGTTCTTACTTAGGATAGATATGTAACTTAATGACAAATTTTGTGTGAACAATTGATTTAAAATCTTGCAATTTATATTAACAGACTACAGGCATGCAAACAGGCATACGGGCCACCTGATGTTAAATGGTCACTGCAGCCCATTGACAATCACATCAAACCTCAACTACGACAGAAGTCCTATCTGAGGTAGTATGTGTATGTGTTGCTACTCATACTCATACTCACTACTAGTCTTCAACATAAGACCACCACCAAGTTATACCATCATCAACAATTGTCTTAAATGGTAGTAGGTAGATCCTTCTGTCCAAAGCTTGATTGTGGAGACACCAAAAATTCACATACTTCTGCCTTAAAGCAGAAGTAGTACTGTTGTGTTTCCATTTAAAGATCATGATTGGCAAACACGAAGCTATGAAACAATTAATTTTTTTATAAATTAAAACAGTTATACATTACATAAGACTTCTGTCCTATTTTTAATTAAAAACTGATGTACTAAGTTTTCAGTGACCAGTGTCTTTCAACATAAAATTGTTTAACATATTTAACAGAATTCAAGCCTGGTTCAAAAGATTTGCCAAAATCATGGGCAACAAGAATTACTTTTAGTTTGCTATTTCTACTAAGTTGTGAAGATGTGCACAATTATTACCTAAATAACTCCCAAACTTTCCAGCAGCCCATAATCTTTCTTCTGAGGTGTACCTGTCAAGTCTACCATGGTACCACTCAGTCTCAGGTGGAGCAAGGACTGCTTGACGCTCTCCTGTTAAAATAATATATATTACTTTGTAGCTTACTTTACAAAATATCCACTTTTATATTTGTAAAATGTTTAATTTTAATTTAGATATTTATTAGTTAAGTTTTTGTAAAGGACATTAATTATAAAAGAAAGTAAAATTTACACATTTTGATTTCCATCTCCAATTGTTCACACTTAAGTTAGATTATTTTAAATGCTTAAAGAAAACTTTGTTAATACAGTTTCATAATAAAATTTGAAAAGTATTTTAAAAATTCTTATCATACATTTTATTATATATATTACAAAGTTACAGAAGACAAATTTCAATTAAATCATTCGAAAATAAAATTACCCTTTGAGATTAATTTTAATAACAGCATGTGAAGTTGTTATCTTATTCCATGGATTCCTTGCACCTTCAGATTTATAGCTGGTTTTGGTCTCAACAAAACTATAAATAGCGGAAGTTTGTTATAAAGTGAGGCCTGTAAAAACCTCTTAAATGCTACTTTGAACTTATGTATCAAAAATACATTATTTGATGTTTAACAATCTTCAAATACCTAAATGATAAATAAATAATAAGAAATTTTAATCAATAACCAACAAAAAATCTGTTATAATAATATAATTGTTAATTTCCTGACCACTTTGTGAATCAGCCATTTTTTTTTTGCATGAATTTATTTAATATCAAAGTTATTTAATATTACTATAGAGTTGCATGCAAACAGCAATGTAAAAGGTGGTTCAAATTAAAAAGAAACTAATAGATAAAAATACTAAAGGCTATGAATCCATCAATATGTTTATTGGTAGGGCAGTACAACAAATTGTAAATGTACAATTTTTAAAACTGTTGTTTCATCAAATTTGCATTCAATGTATTTTAGTTCTATGTAAATACATGAAAATACGTATGCGACGTAAATATTTTGAAATATTTTTTTAACAAAACTTTACTTGCCGTTAGTGCTGGGTCCGTCAGTTTCATCAAGCTCGAGATCAGCAGCAAGCTCGGCCAAGTCGCCCCCGCCGTCTTCAGACTCGGTCGATGGAGAGCCTAGCTTATCCTTTATAGGGGGTCCAATCGGCGCCCCCATAGCTCGTATCAAATCAGCCATGTTTTGTCACTATGCACCAAATAAATGAACTCTTTAAGATTAAAATAAGAAATCAATGACTCACACGTTATTAACCAAATACGCAAAAATAAAAAAATAGACTAACGTGTCCACAGCAGAACCGAATTATTCACACAACACACCTACTTAAAATTCTATGGAATACAAAAACAAATAGTCTGGCCCAATCAATAAAATGTCTGTGAGGATGGCACTAATTAATTTACTTGAACATATGTGAGTTACATAGCAAAGGAGGTTGAAATTAATGAAAATGGTACATTTTGATATACAAATTTATACGCCCGACCGATAATCACAGTTCTGTACAGAAATCACAAAACAGATTCACGGTTGACAATAGATTTTGACAATCTTTGTTTAAAGTAGCCATTTAAAATAAACATACTGTAACAAAGAGTGTTAATACAGTTTATGGTAAGACAAAACTGTCTACCACGTATTATGAGGGCATAAAAGTATGTATATAAAATATAACATGCCTGTTTAGGTATAAAAGTAAAAACAAATAACAATATTATTCTTGTGTAGTGAAATACGCTTTTACTAACTGTAACTGTTCTATATTTATAACATTTTTATGAACAGAATAGCAAATACAAAAAACATGCAGGCCACCAGAAGTTAAATATCCAGAGCAGCTCATGGACATCGCCATCAAATCTCTACTAGGCAGGAAGTCCTAAGTGAGGGCGTGCGCATGCGTTGCTACTCCTGAGGACTAAGTCGGAATTATTGACTCCTGTCCAATGTTTTCTGCCTAAGAACAACCTTCAAACTGAGAGTTGAAGTTGCTGTAATACTATATTACGGCAGAAATTTGTTCAGCGGTGATGCCGCCGCAAGCGAGCCTTCGATAAAGACTGTACTACCTCAAATCTTACTATTCATTTACCTAAAATATGGCGTACAAACTATACATTAAAAATAATGAACTCAGCATTCCCTTAACTAAACTAAACATAACTAAAATTTCATCACTTAAGGTTGTAAAATAAAACAAAAAAAATTATGAAGTTTTCAAGGTTTCAGCATTAAACTTTTATCAATTATAATACATGTCAATCGTACGATTTAAACAGCATAATTAAGTAAACACTCGAATCCACTAACTCGAATCAAAAAGCACACTTTTATATATGTATATAATTGTGTTCACCAGATGGCGCTGTTAGCTAAGCGCTGTTGTGATGTTCTGATATTTGTTGTCAACTTGTCAAGTACTTTCATCGTGATCATCAAACCTTTGTTGTTTAACTGTTGGACACTGGTTTTCTCTTTGAAATCTGAAACGATACGCTCTCATTATACTATCACTCACATAATTAAAATACTAATTCTACTGTTACAACTACTACTAGTTATTGTCATTAAAAACTTCAAGAAATTATTATGTATAGAGGTATTGAGATATCTGTATGTCGCAGCGACGATGATCGTCCAAGTACAACACGAGCAGACAAAACCAATTCAGTTGCACGGAGGGGCTAGACAAGGGGACGTTTTGTCTCCGTGGTTGTTCACCAGTGCACTGGAGGACGTGTTTATGACGCTAAGTTGGTTTGTCAATCAATATGGCTAAAACCAAAATTATGGTTAATCGCCACTTTGTGCCAGGAACGCTATCCACGATAACGATAGGAACCATCGGGAACGTTATCCTCGAAGTTGTGTCAAACTATATCTATCTCGAACAAATTATACAAACCAATAAACACAACTTCAAGATAGAGGCTGATAGACGCATCCGCTTTTGGCTGAGCGACATTCGGCTACGACATATCCTCTTATCGTCGTTACCACAATGTCTAAAGACCAAAGTCTTAAATCAGTATGTCCTGCCTGTAATGATGTACGGTGCCGAAACGTGATCCCTGATATTGGCCCTAGTCCAGAAGTTCAGGTTCGCTTAGCGAGCTATGGAACGAGCTATGTTGGGTATTTCGCTAACGGTCATGGTCCGAGACGAAGAAATTCGTCGAAAAACTAAAATACTCAACATTGCTATGTGAATCGGAAAGCTGAAGTGGCCGTAGGCTGGGCACAGTTGTCCCCGAACCGACAATCGTTGGGGTAGGGAGTGTTGGAGTGGCGATCACGTTCTGGTAGACGTAGTGCAGGACGCCCTCAGGCTCAGTTGACTGACAACTTAATAAGGGTGGCTGGAAGCGGGTAGATGAGGAGGGCGAAGGACCATATGTAGTGGCGTGCCTTAGGGGAAGCTTACCTCCAACAGTGGAGAAACACAGGCTGATAATGATGACGATGAATGTAAAATAAGCTATAAAACATTACGAAATAACTCAATCCAAAATGATATCATTTCAAAGAATTGTACCATATTCTTTTTTCTTTATCAATTGCTACGAAAAGATTTCACTTTAAAGTGGTGGGAGGTTACATGATATGTTGGTCTTTTATGTTTGAGATAGTAAAAAATAATAAGCTTTTTTCTATCTAACATACAAATGTACTGATATACAGAAAATCAATTTTAAGTATTTTAAAGTAACATGTTTGTGAACTTATCCCTATGTTTAATCTTAATCAATGATGTTTAAGTAAATTTGTATTTATGTTAGTCAAGTTTTAAATTCGAAATGAGCAAATTTTATACTATGATATATTTACAATTTTCATATTAATAAAATTAATATTATGATAAGCATGGAGCTTATGAAGAGTAACTAAATAATAGTAGTAATAATAAGTTACAGCTATCATAATTATTTTCTTTTTTTGTTCCTAATTTAAGTTACTTCGTTCATAGATTTACAAATAATAAATTTGTTTATATTTACAAATAATAAGTATAACGAGCTTCCGAGCGGGTTAGAGGTAGTAACTTATAGAATTAAAAAAAAACTCAAGTCCTTTAAACCCTTTTACAAAGGAATCACAGGCAAATCACGTAATTAATCATAAAAATTTAATTATTTGATATAGGGTTTTCTTAGTAAATTGAAATTTGTAATCTACGTGTAGTATTTTACAATAGAATCTACTATCTTATTTAAAAACCGTCTGTAATCTACTTTATAAGTATAGACAATAAAGTGTTACCATATACAAAATAAGAATAAATACACACGAATAAATCGGTAAATTTTCAATACACTCATACATCTGACAATTTGAATTCTGACACATTCATTTCGTCTCTGCGCCTCGAATAGAGAAGTGAACGCTGTAATAGCTACATTTTGAAGTAATAAAATTTTGTTAGATTATTGCTGTTTAGTCCGAAAGTGAACCATCGTATCCGGGGATCTAGTAACATTCGTTTATTTGTAAGTATTTCAATATTATTTTTATGGTTTTACGTCGTAGTTATTTGCCGCATTGCACAACCCCGTCGAATGTTGCGTGCGCAACCAACCAATCGATTGCCCCGCCTTGACCTAACAAAGAACGACGCCATTTTGAGAACGAGTAATTTCTTTGTTCACATCCAATTTCGTAGTGTCACTGTCTTACCCTTAAACAAATTAAATCATTAGTATTATTGTCTTACATCTCCAAACAAACTTGTTACAGGTATCACAATGCAGATTTTTGTGAAAACTTTAACCGGAAAAACAATTACCTTGGAAGTAGAAGCGTCTGACACAATTGAAAATGTAAAAGCGAAAATTCAAGACAAAGAAGGCATCCCCCCCGACCAGCAGCGACTGATCTTCGCAGGCAAACAGCTGGAAGACGGCCGCACCCTGTCTGATTACAACATCCAGAAAGAGTCTACCCTTCACTTGGTCCTGCGCCTCCGAGGTGGTATGCAAATCTTTGTTAAGACCCTGACCGGCAAGACCATTACATTGGAGGTGGAGCCTTCTGACACAATTGAGAATGTGAAGGCCAAGATCCAGGACAAAGAGGGCATCCCTCCAGACCAACAGCGACTGATCTTCGCAGGCAAACAACTAGAAGATGGGCGCACCCTGTCTGATTACAACATCCAGAAAGAGTCTACCCTGCACTTGGTCCTGCGTCTCCGAGGTGGAATGCAAATCTTCGTGAAGACCCTGACCGGCAAGACCATTACGTTGGAGGTGGAACCTTCTGACACAATTGAGAATGTGAAGGCCAAGATCCAGGACAAAGAGGGCATCCCTCCAGACCAACAGCGACTGAT
>DWKW01001436.1:0-12723 GCA_018250115.1 Doberes anticus | reverse complement strand
GAGAAGAGATACATACCCAGCAGTCTGACAACAATAAGTTGATGATGACTTCAAATAAACACAAATATAAACATATTTCAAGTACCTATTAATTGTGCCTGAACAATCACAAATAAGCATAATAATTCAACTAACATAGCTTATTGAATTTCTACACACAATAAAGAAAGATAAGTTTACATTAACAATACTAATAATAATATCAGATGGTGTTAAAAGTGATATAACCTCAATACTAGAAACTTATTATAGGACTTACATCTTAGCAAGGTCTCCTGGTTTAAGGATGTAATCAGCTTCACTAGGTATGGGTGAGAAGTGACATATACAATTGTTGACGGAGACGCATGTCGAGAACGCAATTCCCTTTTTGGAATCCTTCTCTTTTTTGAAAACCTTGGAAGTTTCCTCCAGAATCAACTTGTCACCTAATTCACATATCTCACGCGCAGACGCGTCAGGTAAGCATTTTGCAATCACTTGCTCTAGAACACCTGTAACAAAGAAATTAATTTCAATATATAGGTGATCAAGTTATAAATATGCCTAGAAACCGAAATAACGTAGCAATTTGGCATCCGTAGCGGCACCACATTGTCCGCATGGCGATGACACGCGTCCGACAACGTATACTTACATCCACTGAATCGTGATAGGGACTTCGAATTTTTTACATAAACTATTTGGTGTGAAACTTACGATTGACAATTTGTCCCGCTAACTTGTACTTGGTAACGACCAAGTCCTCTGCGATCGTTTTTTCCACTTCTTTATCGTCGGCCATTTCACAAACTGTGGTTTTGATTTGGTTAGGATGGCGCTGGCTATTGGCTGTTGGCTGGTCAGTTCGATGACTTAGATGTCAATCACGTGACCATGACGTTCATGCATAAAAATAGCGGGAAACTTTTGCATTAAGTATCAAATAAAAGCCAAATCTTATGTCTGTAGTATGTTAAAGATACTAGGAAACCAATCAATAAATTTTAGTTCTAATTTTATCGCATTTACTATTATGATGATACTATTGTTTATTCTGATACACAAAATAAACTCGAAACAAATATAAATCTCGACAACTTTGTTCAAGTCACTTCAAGTAGTTAATTAAATTGATGAATTTAATGTAAATCTACAAATATAGATTTGCACATAGATTGTTTTATAGATTTATTCTAGATTTTGTTATTTAAACAAAGAGCGTTGTTTTTAAACAAAGAGTCTTGTTTAAATCTATTTTAAGAAGTCAATAATGTAGGTAATCAGTGAATTTAGCGATTTTATAATATACTCGTAGGTACATATTTAGTGGGAGCTCGCAGGTATCTTCGCCTGTGTAGCCAATTAAAGGCAGAGGTAACTTCTCTAACATGCCACCTCGTCGTCATGCATGCATAGCTGTGAATAAGTAGATGGCTTTTAGTGACTAGGATTATAGATACTTTTTTGTATGTAAAACTGTGCATAACTTGCCTGCCCGTTTTGTCATCTTTGTAAAGTGCACCGTTTTGTGTAATTTTATATAAAACTCGATGACGCCAGCGACTTCGTCCGCATTGTAACTAAACCTATATGAATTAATTGTACATGGAGGCATGCCAATTTAGTCCTCATGAGTAGTAGCGCATCCACATAATAATATGATCTCAGATAAGACTTCCATCCTAGTTGAGTTGTTAGTTCCTAGTTGATGTGAATGTCCTTGAGCTACAATGTCCACTTAACATCAAGTGACATGCATGCTATTCCAATAATATTTAAAAAAAAATGTTTTAACAGTTAGTTACTGTGTATTTATAAGTTATTAAAACTGTAATACATTACTTTGCTCTGTTGTCAATAATTTCCGCAGCGTACGCAATACATTATGCATTTTTTTAAATATTTTTTTCACACTTTGGGTTACATTATTGAAGTTTTCATACGAATCCCTAAAGTTTTTGAAAATTTTCTATCGTCTATGTTCATCAAGGATAACGTAGTATTCTAATGGTAAAATAATTTTCAAATCGGTGTAGTAGATTTGGAGCTTTCAATACAAACAAACAAACAATCAAATCTTTTCTCATTATAATATTAGTATAGTTATGTACTTTCTATTCAAAGAAATGACAACCATACATGAATAGAAACAACAATTCATATTTTATTTATTTCAATTGTAGTACAATAAAGACGCAGTATTTTAAGTGCATTCAGCATTCGATCAACAAAAAAATATTATATTTTCTATTGTACGTAATGAAGTTCCATTGCACAGAATTTTCTTGACAGTGTTCTGTCTGTGGTTTGACAATTGTGACATTAGTGACATTACTTGAAAATTATATATTAAATTATTAACCTTAAAATTGTATACTGCTTCTGTGTGTGAACTGAGTACCCATTAAATTTGGTTTGAATAATTACTGGAAGTACTACTACAACGCCAATTTAACACTTCAAAAAGAATATCCAGCATGGACTATGAATATGAACAGTCTAGCGAGATTGAAGCTTTAGACTCTATTTACTATGGTGATATGCAAAGTAGGTATAGTGAATATTTACTGTGTTGACGATTTTGTTTACCGGTGCTACAGCTATATAGAGTTGGAGAATTTGGACCTAGAGTATCCCCTTTATACCTCAATTTTATCTGCGACTGCTCTTTTTATTACTGCAGCGGGGGTTGCGCCTATGGTAGTAAGTATGATTGAACAGCCCTTAAATGGTGGAATTTGAAAGAATTCGTTAATAATTTACAGCATTTGAGGATTTCAACGTAAGAACGGATCATGTTCTTTGCTTGAAGCATAATCTGTGAATATTTTATTAATGTTATCTCACACACACTATACTAGCAAATCTTTAGAAGTTGAATAACTTTATTTATTATACCTATATTCAGGCAAATAAAATTTGATATGATTTGAAAGTGAGTATCACTATTATGTAATTGTTTAATCAGTGTATGTTTTTAGTACTGGAAAGAAAACCCAGTTTGAAGTTCTCTATACCAATAAAATCTGAGGGCTTTGATGATGGAGATGGGCTGGCATGTCAACTGGTGTTCACATATACTCCCAAGTATCCAGATGAGTTGCTGCTAATTGAAATAGACAATGAGGAAAACTTTGATGATGTAGTTGATAAAAATGAACTCCTGATGTATTTGACTGAACAAGTAATTAAATATATTAATTATTTTTAAGACAGTACTGATATATTATTTGAGTGCATTTAAATTAATATTTTGTCTAAATTTAAGGGAGAAGAAAATCTTGGGATGGTAATGGTGTTCACACTGGTTTCTTCAGGTCAGGAATGGCTCAATGATAAATGGGATACCATTAAAAAAGAAAGAGAGGAACAGATGCTGGCTAGGAAGAAAGCTGAAGAAGAGGCAGAACTGGTAAGAAGATATATATTACTCATATTAATTTTATTGACCTCACCATACCATTTGGTATAATACCACTTTTGAAGTTCTAAACTAAACTACTTCTCACTTTTTTCATATTCATTTTAAAACTCTGCTTAAATCTTAAAGGTCTTATGGCAATCAGTGGTTTCATGCTTAATTTTTCTATCAATGAATGTCTCACTGTTTTAACAACAAACATTGATTATGTAGGTTACTTAAGAACTGTGCATACCTTAGCTTGTCCCTCAAAACTTCATGGATATTGTTTTTTAAATTTATAGTATTTGCTATACTTTATATACAGTTATTTATAAAATATTATTAAAATATAAAAATTATATTACATAATATATTTAAAAAATTATATCTAAGTTTCATAGTGTACATAAATTGTTAAATAAATAAATTAGTGTAAATACTGCTAATTATCATAATTTCTCTATTTATTATCATAACTAGCTTTTTCTTGTGACTTCATCCACTTGGATTTAGAAAAAAAGGTAACAGAAGACGGTAAGAAATATATCTTACAAGAATTTTAATGTTTAATCATATAATAATATATTAATTCAATAAGGAGTTCTGTTTTATATAACTCTAGATATATAAATGAAGTTATTTTTTACAGAAAAGATTTGAAGGTACTAGGGTGACTGTGGAGTCATTCTTAGCATGGAGAAATCAATTTGAAATTGATATGGGTATCCCTGCCAAAAGGGAGAAAGAAGCTAAAGATAAGAATAAACTTACTGGCAAGGAATTGTTCCTCAGAGACACAACCCTTAATGAATCTGACTTGAAGTTTCTGGAGGATGGTGAGTTTGAAATTTAATATAAAGAATAATCTAAAGCACATCTGCCATTACAAGATTTTCTTTAGGTTCAGGCCTTTAGCTAATTGTAATGTTAAGACATTACTCCAGGGACCTATTGCATTAATATAAAAAAAAATTAACTGTGTGTTGCCATAGTTACAAAGTAAAGCATATTTCTAATATAGATCTATAAAATATATTTTTTTACTCTGTGCTCACTCATGTGTATTATTAGTTCATTTGCTGCAATATATGTGAGTAATAATATGGCTGATAATTACCATATTATGTGGCAAGTACTCATATGTTCAGACATTTTTACTAAATGTGTTGTTAGAAGGATACAAAGGAGTGGAGGCCCTCTGGCACCAATTTATTTTCCAAATAAAATATGTTAAGTAAATATTGGTTTAATTTGATCTGATTTGCAAGAAAACTTAAAAACTGCTTAACTGTTTCAATTATTTTAACAATTGATATGTGTTTATATTTCATTACAGGCGATACAGTTAAAGTGGATGAATCCCTGTTCCAAGATTTGGATGACCTTGATATATCAGATGAGGATGATGAAGATTATGTTCCAGGGCAAAGCGGTAGTGAGAGTGATTAGCACTCAGCTACACCATCAATGTGTTAAGTTATTCAAGCCTTGACTGAGAAATAATGGCAATATTATGCAACAAAATTGCCTTATCTATTATTATTGAAATTTGAAAATTTTATATGCTGCCTACAGAGTTGTTTATAATATTGAGCTATTTTATTAGTAAGGCATTACAACAGAAGGATCATTAATATTTCAGACCGATGTAATATAAAAAAGACACAATTTTTTTGGTTACTCCCAAAAGGTTTTTCCATGTTTTGCTGTATATTAGGTGTCAGAAGAATGTGAATCTATTAAGCCTTCACCCTCATGTAGTCCCACTTTCGTTTTTTCGTGAGATCTAAGAAATTTTTATGGCATTGGCTTAGTAATAAATCGTAGTGATCTATAGGTAATTTTTAGATAAATTTCAGTATGCTTCCTATAAAGGATGGTCGCACATCTTATGCAAAAAAAAAATTGAAATTCATTTTGTATTTTCTGATATTAGCGCGTTCAAACAACTCTTCAGTTTTATAGAGAGATGCCACGCTCCCTTTGCCATCTTAGGGGTATAATTTCGAAAAACACCAAACATGTCGAAGAGCATACCAAGTTACAAGTAATTATGGCCATATAAGTAGTACTAAGTTTGCAGCCCCTTTTCATCCCCTTACCTTAAGGGTTAAATTGGAAAAGTTTTATAAATGACGCCTACTGTATTATAAAATCAACACAATCTCCAAATTTCAAACTAGCCTTAGCGGTTTGGTTAGTTAATCGTGACTGACAACTCACCAGTCACAATTTAAGATAGACAAATTAATTTGTCTGTCTGGTTTAAAGTATAAATTTTCCACAAACAATATTCTGATGAAAAGTACCAAATTTTTTTGTGTAGTTTGTCTTTCCTACTGACATCGGATTTTATTTTCATATCTCATTAATTTTATGGTTAAGATCTTTTTTTTTCTAATGTCACATGCTGTGGGCCCTATCGGCCTTGACGGCTTAACCGAGTTTTTTTATGGGGAACCGGAAGGGCTCGCTTAAAATGAGTGGGGGAGGGGTAGAAGTGAGAGACGGAGGCAGGCATGAAGGCTTTGGCCTGAATACGCAATTCCGCCCCGAAAAGAAGAGGGCGACGATGGGATGTGCAACCGACGTGAGGGTAGTTGAAGAATTATCCAAGCTACTTTTGCGAACTTTTTATTGTCTCTTGGTAGATTTCTAAGGAATTGTCTATGGACTTAATACAATGTATTATTGCCATCATGTGCACACGAAGATTTACAGAAGACTTCCAGAGGCGAACATGTTTATCTGTCTGTCATACCAGATATAGGTAGATATCCTTCGCCTATTGCGAAATAATTCTGTACGTAGTTTTGACACACTGGCTGAAAATTTTTATGCTATTGTTTATGCTGTGAAATTGCCTAATTTGCGCAACTTGTTTCTTTCTAGTTACTAGTAATAATAGAATATGAAAAAAAACAACCGAACGTATGCTGGTGCTGTTTTGAATTTGGCAAGTTTATATTTCATTTTGGGTAAAATGAAATGAAAATGTAAACAAAATAAATGTTTTGTATTTCATCAGGTATCATTTATTGAATAAATTATACAGCACTAGGGTAAAGATGTGTTTATGTGGTTATCTGTTCGTGATGAGGATATGTAAATACGAACGCCTTGTATTTAATATTTTTTGTGTGTGTTTGATTGGTTTGTGAATTTCATTAACATCATCAGGCTGAAATTGAATGTGGTTTCCGTGAATCGTTCGTTCTTTTAATAGACTGAGTGATAGTGACAGTCATCCGTTTGTTAGGTTTTTTTTAATTTTAATGTCATTTACCTTCTGTCTGAATTTGGCACAGGAGCGCGGCAAGGATAATATTGCAAGAGTGAATGGCGGTAGCTGCTTAAAAACTTTTAAGTAATCATCGGTTATTTGCGCAACTTTTTTTAATGTTGCCTCAGTATTCCCGTTCTTCTAAAATTGTTTTGAAATCCTAGCAACTCCTACCAAATAAAAAATCATTATATCTTGGTGATCTTCGGGTTAAACATTTGTATAGCAATTGAATTTACATAACATGTACAGTTCTTTACAATCTTGTTTTTTGGAAGCGCATTATTAATCACAATATATTCACTACGAATGTAAATATTGACTGGGAAGTCACTTTGAGAAGTGGTCATTAGAGATCTAAAGGCGATTAAAAATATTGTTAAAAGGACGGACAAGAGAAGGATGGGAAAGTGAAGATAAAAGCCATCAATGGACAAAATTAAACTGTTCAATCTAAAATCGAATTGTTGGAGTATATAGGTACTTACAATTATAATTTTGTTGCTTGTGGCAAGGTGTTGTCGCAATGTTAGTCCGTTGTTTATATCGGTGTAAACTATTAAATAAGATACTTCATAAAATACTATTATTTCTTACTTTGAAGTTTTGAAGTCCGTTTTTCAATTCTATTAAAAACTCGATATCCTCAATCAACGCGGGGAAGTTGGAGACCATAACTTAGTATACTTATCAGGAGCTTAATTGGTTTGCCTGAAACAACAAACTTTTTGGTATCTATTTGGCATTCACGAAAGCCGAGACCTTGTTTCCCCATACCGTTTGACTTAGGTATTGAACAGTAGGACTACCTCACTGTTCAACAGGTACTTACTTATTTTAAAGGTTTCTTCACCTTAACGCTGTATGTTTAAGCAATGCACATAATGTTTTTCGACACCGAAGAAATACGAGTCGAGAAATGACTAGTATTGCCATTTATGAATTATTCTAATTTTAAATCAATTAAACAATAAACCCAAGTGCTATAAGTGTAATAGTTACATTATGATATCTGAATTAGTGTTTAACAGTAATTATATTCAAATGAGATGTGATAATTGAATTGCGCGATAGATATTGCTAGATAAACAGATTGTTGAAAATTAGTACGATTTATTGTATTCAATAGTAAAATATAAATATTTTATGTATACTCCGTGTTGGTTCTTATGTAGTATAAAATCAGTAATATAGTATATAGTTAAAATATTCTGGTTCTCACAAGTGCTTGTCAATAGTTATGTTTATTTATATATTAAAACAAATTTGTTTTTTATTTTGAGAATAGTTTTATTTACACTTTCTATAATTGGTATTTACACCCGATGAAACAAACATTTTACACGATAAAAGCATGTGATGTACGGTACAACATATATTTTAACATTTATCTAATAAAGCAAACGATTGTAACAAGCGAACGTAACTAATTTCGATTTACACAACATCAATATTTATTAAATAGGTATACAAATAATATTACAGTAATAGAAATTACAATATCAAAAATATTTCAAAAAGTGCAGTCTCAAAAAAATTAATGAAGTGAAGAGACCGAATAAAACTCGTTTCCTATACATTCTTATGATAACTAATTAATTAACACAGATATGTATGTCATTTAAAAGGTATTCTACACATTTTAAGCTATTGAATGAAACATACTAACTGGTAGCATTCATGCTGTATAGAATATAATCATTGAGGCGCCATAGATTGATTATTGCTGATTTAGTTTATAATATAAAAATAAGTAGGAATATAAAAAAATATGCAATGAATACGTGGCTATCTCATATGCATAGCAGCAAATAAAATGGTCCTTGTATAAATTACTTCAGAGGAAATCAATAGTCATTTTTTTAAATAATCCTCAGCCTACATACAATTATAAAAACTGATAAAAAAAAGTAATCTACGGCAGTGACGTCAGCCACTGTGTTTATGTTCGAATAAAGCCTTAACAGCCAAACATAAGTTGATTTCTGCACAATGGAAATTATTTTATCAAATAGAGCAGCCGTTTAAACTGAAAGATTATACCTATTTTTAGCAGTTTCAATACAAACGTGTTATGCTTAATAACATACGTCATAAATTATGGAATAAGTAATAATTACATTTATAGCAACGATTCCATTTAAATATAAACACACAGTACAACAACAATTCAATGGATCTTTCAAAACGTGCTTGTTAATAACATTCAACAACACTTAACTGCCATAATTATATCCATACGCGAGAGAGAATTTCAATAATGGCAATAAAGTTGATGATAATATTTATTTTACTTCTGCATACAAAACCATCGTACTAGACATTTATTTGATAAAATGCAAGGCATATCTGAAAACGATCCCTAACAAACAAGCTACGAACTAAAAATATGTAAATATTTTTTTTAATAAAGGAGAAAACATAACCATAACAAATATGTATAATTCTAATAGATAACATTCATAAACAAAGAGACGATAGTACCTACGCGTCGCGTTAAAACTCGATATTGCACTACACAATTCTGCCCACCGACAGCCCGTTCGCGAGTATAGCGAGTACCACAATGCCACAAACTTATCTGACCCGGTCATGGCGGCGCTGTTGTCTTATAAAGTGTTGCCAGAATATCAAATATTCCTATTTTTAAAGTAAAAATAGATACGATGCAAGGACTGATTAAAATTAAGCTGCTGTGCTAATCAATATATTTCAATTCTTAAAGAAAAATAACATACAATAAAAGGATGTAGTAATAATAATACACATGATAGTAGTAATGTAATGTTGGTAGCAGTAATTAGGTCCAGTTTTGGTCACCGGGCCAGATAAGTGTGTGGCACTATACACGACCTATAAAAGTACCCAGGAATGTGCAAACATTAAATTACCATTCAGTGCTAGCCTGTATATTTAAAATATGGATGTAAACAGAATTTATACTGTAGAAAAACAGTACTGTTAACATTTAGCTGACAATTATATTATTACTATTATAGCTATAGGCCAATACATTTAACGACAGTTATACTAAAGTGCTCAGATTCACAATTTTGTGAAAATACTTTGTATATTTGTATTACATTTGATATAGTATTGGATATTAGGTACCGACACGGTACAATTTCTGCAGGTGGTCCCAATGTCAATGATTTCTTAACTTCGTCCGTTTGACATCGAGACAGAATAAATTTATTATTTCACAACGCTACCTATCTAAGCATGTGTAAAAAATATCTCGAGACAAGTGTGTTGGTATTTTACTCTACGACAATAAGTTTAGTTAAAGCGTATGTTCAGCGATGGGTTTAATTTTAATTAACTATTATAATATTATATCGACAGAGTACAATATGCGACGCAATCTTAAATAAATCTGCATTATGTGCTATGCGTTCACTAATCAAGCGCAGTTCACTTAGTTTACTGATCAACAGGAGCGTATAACCATAAGCACTTAGTTGCACTTGTAAAGCATTTGGAGGAAATCGAATCTTGTGCCGTGAAGTCTGATAAAAAAAACACTTTTAACTGTAATAGCGTCCTTTGAAATCACGTCGCTTTGTACAGCATCAGTTACAGCCCACTGCGGTTGTAAAAACCGTAGGACCGCAACTTTCTGCTATTAGCAATAGGCATTGCTCATTTAAGTCTTTGCGTCACATTTGCTAGAGCAACCGCGAACGCCTGTAAAGCGGAGAAGGGGTACTGGAAGTCCAAGGTGTAAGCGTTGCCGTCGATACGGCCGAACTGCATTACCTGAGAAATGTAACATCTTCGTTATTAGTTAAGGTTTTTTTTTTTCAATAGAATGAATGAACATGCAGGCCACCTGATGTTAAGTGTTTACCGCAGTCCATGGACGTCCATATCAAACCTCAACTAGGACAAAAGTCCTATCTGAGGTCGTATGTGGATGGGTTGCTACTCATGAGGGCTACGTTAAAATGCCTCCTGTCCGGTGTCTTCTGCCTAACCACACAAAAAGCTGTTTAAAAGCTTTTTCTACAAAATTACTGCATCAACAATAGCAGTTTTAAATGGACTTGCAAATTGTTCTGATAATGCAAGTGGAGACTAAGGTACAAGTATATCTGACTAATCGTAAGATATATAAAGTGTAGGTTAAATGTATTTTTATTATTCGAGAAATTTTAGATTTATTACGAAATATAGAAGTCTCAGTACATAAACCATGATTAAATTCTTATCATCGCCGAGGTTGAATTGTCAGATAAGGTCACTAGGTAAAAGTTGCGTTATAATAGTCTAACATTCATTACAAGAAAATGTACCTACTTATGTGAGTTAATGTACAAAAATCGCACTTAAATAATGCTTTTATTGTTGGATTTTTTTGATTCACAAAAAGTCCACGAATCGATACTTATTAGCTATGGCCGCTATTAGTGGCAGCCACAAACATAGGTAGGTATATATGCATAGACGGCGTCATACACACCTGCTTTCCGTGGTATTCAATCTGGAAATTCTTGGCGGACTCCTGAGTGACGCGGCCGCCGAAGTCGAGCTGGTAGACCTGGCTGTTCTCGTTCCACATGGGCGCCTTGTTGTGCATCACCAGCTGGCGCCGCGAGCCGCCGCGCGCGTCGCCCGCGTTCGCCGGCGTCGCGGACAACATGTTGCCCCCGGCACGCTTCAGCTGACAATTTTATTTAATATACCAGCTACATAGCCACGGTCGTAACCAAAAATACATATATGGTTTTTATTGCAATTTTTACATAAATGCTTTATAGAATTCTGTAATCCGGCTCGAAGGGCCAATAAAGATTTTACGAATATTTATTATTCGCGGTCGCTAACGTGATGTTCCTAATAGATCAATTGTATAAAAATTTAAGCATATTTAATCTACCTTAACGACAACAGAAACACGTGAGTTTTTGTGACACCGCATGCAAGTAACCATGTTAAGTGGTCACCGGAGTCAATTTTCCTGACCTTGTTCCTGAGCTGTGCCTTCTGGAAGCTCTCCAGGTCGCGGTAGTTCTTGCTGTTGACCTCGCTGTAGCCGCCGCCGTTCGAATACTCGTCGTCGGAGCTCTCTGAAGGTTTCTTGTTACGGCGCCGATTCAGAAGCGGAGAATTAAGTAATTGCCTAAAGTAATGAAATGAAATATATCAAATAGAGTGTCAGGACGCATGAGGGTCCGGTTGAAATGCCAGCTACGTACTACTAAGCACTATGAAACACTAATCACTCACTGGTACCAATTTGTAAAAAAAAGTCCCGGAGTATCGCTGGTGTTTTCTCTCAGTTGTAGTCTTCGACTTAGAAAAGTAATTAATCCAGAAATTATAATAAAATACTGGAATAAAACCACCAAATAAGAATGGATCTTATGTTGCCAATGTCCATGTTGATTATGTACAGAATGTGTACATTTTTCCGTAAAAATTTCCAACGTGAGGTACGTTTCCTATTTTAGGCAATACAAAAGCGGTCGACTGGCAAACAGAGAGCGGATATTTCTCTGCTATAATTTAAAATAGTGTTACTGTAAATATAAAGATATAATGAAACCAAATCATTTGTTAAGTTTTATTCTAAATCAAATAAATCATTTTAGTCATTGGTCTTTCAAAAGTTTCGTGCATGTTTAAACTCATTTTCGAACCTATTGCTAATTGAAGTTTTTATTTTCAATACACTTTAAAACAACATTAATTAGTGGATACAGTTGTAACGACTAGGTTGATAATATTGAATTTGCCTTAGCATTTGACAGAAAACTAAATATGTAATGTTTTACTAAACATAAAAAATAATGTGAGAAATGTATATACCTAGTTACATACCGTATGGGCGAGGCGGACGAGTACCGTTGGCGGCGCGTGGCGGGTGCGGGCTGCGAGCGAGCCGGGCGCGGCGACGCGGGCGCCGAGCTGCTCTCCCGCGCCGCGCCGCCCGCCCGGCCCGCCGCGCCGCCCGCCCCGGCCTCACCGCCCGCCCCCGCCGCGCCGCTCGTCCCTGTCTCGCCGCCTGTACCGCGCGACGACCGCGTCGCGAGCAGCCGCAGCGCCAGCTGCT
>DWKW01001435.1:0-12726 GCA_018250115.1 Doberes anticus | reverse complement strand
ACCTATTTCTGCCGTAAAGCAGCAGTGTGAGAACTGCTGTGTTTCGGTTTGAAGGGTGTAGTTAGACAGACGACACTGGATAGGAGGCATTCCACCGTAGTCCTCAGGAGTAGAATCGCATCCACACACAACCTCAGATGTGAATGTCCATCAGACAGCATGCAGAGACCACTTAACATCAGGTGGCCTGCATGCTCGTTTGCTATTCTGATAATATATAAAAAAAAGATCCTTAATCAGAGTGAATAAAATAATTTTAAACAATTAAAGGTCAGTTTAAAACGAATATCTTAAGAGAGCTTCACGAATAACGTTTACCTAAACAACTCAATAAAGTACACGACGCACATATGATAGACTCGAAGGTACAAAATTGAATGTGTTTGTTAAAAAGGAAAAGCTAAGTTTTCAATTTCCCTACAAGAGGGACTGAATTCAGGTATTACACAGTATCAAAATTTTCTACACGAGGCAACGCCGGATGCAATGTATTACTGAATGTCAGCATCTCATTCATTCAGCGTCTCTTTCGAAAGTTATAGAATTTAAATCCGATTTCAAAATAAACAGGAATTTCTTCCAGCAATATTGCCGACTTATGAATGACAGAAATTTATTTTGTAAATATTATATGTTTACAGTTTCAATTTGATCAAAATTGTTGAGTCTTGTGTCGAAGGCTCGCCTGCGAAAGCTCCACTGTAGCACCTATTTCTGCTTTCAAGCAGCAGTACGAGAACTGCTGTGTTTCAGTTTGAAGAGGATGGTTAGGCAGAAGACACTGGACAGTAGGCATTCCAACTTAGTCCGCAGGTGTAGCAACACGTCTACATACAACCTCAGATAGGATTTCCGTCCTAGTTGAGGATGCCCTAGTGGTTGTCCACGGGCTGCAGTGACCACTTAACATCAGGTGGCCTGCAGGCTCGATTGCTATTCTGTTATTATAAAAAAAAAATACATAGCGATAGTGGTAAGTAGTGCCTAGTCGGCCTTTGGCTTCAACGGTTCCAAGTTCGGAATCGCAGCAAGCTAACCACATTCAGTGGTTATTCGACATGTATTTTTTTCACCATATGTTCGTCCGTCGTAAATGCTCGTCTCATTTTGAGTGATGAATACCAACAGGCATGGAGAATATTAAGATCTAATGATGTTTGAATATACACTATTTAAAACAAAACTAACTAAATACAAATTTTGCGAGGTACACGGTAGCGACCCATAAACACAATTATAGTTTTTTTAGTTTAAAACATAATGCCTAATTAGGGTCACGCGGACGATGTGCCTAGAAATAATAATCGGAGCTGCAGCGTGTGGCTTGCCGCTATCCCTTTGCGATCGCTGTCGTCCGTCCGTCCATTATCCTTCGTCAACAAGTAATTGAACATAACAATCTGAAGTAAATATTTTCCAGTGCAAAACATAATTTTCAATAACATACATGAAACAATTAATAAAAGTTAAGATTTAGTGCTATAAAATTATAATTAATTGATAGCTCTGCGAATATTTACATATAATAAATACAATCTTTGATTTACATTAAACAAGATATGGAGACCATACGAGTATGCCGAACGTAAATTGGATATAAAATTTATTTTAGAAAACTGGATTGTTCGAAAACATACAGAACGTATTCTATGATGCAGTGACATATTCGTTGAGCATAGTGCCAAGTACCTTCTTATTCTTTGGATAATACTCATACCTTTGCCGTACCCTTGTCGTACCTTGTAATCTCCCAACCCTAACTCAAACACTTGATAAACGGATAATAAAAACTAAGGCAATTTTTTTTATGTTAATAGAATAGAATAGGAACGAGCATGCAAGGCCACCTGATGTTAAGTGTTTCTGAAGTCGTATGTGGATGCTATTCATAACGACTAAGATGGAAAGCCTCTTGGCCGGTGTTTTTGCCTAACCGCACCCTTCAAACCGAAACGTGTGTCGGTGGTGCCTTCGCAGGCGAGCCTTCGACATAAGACTCTACCACCATCAAATACCACAGTAGTCTTAGCAGTAAAAATATTCTTCTTTCAACCTTGAAACCTGACAAAATCATTACGGCTCTAATAAGCAAACACAAATATGGACTCAACTCGTTACGCGCTTCCAAAAACGATAAACACTTACACGATTGCTTAACACGGCCCTCGTGCTATTTATCACGTTCCACTTAATGCTGCGTTGACACACTCGGCAAGACAAAGCGAAAGTATCCGAACACGAGCGGACAAACACTTCACCGCGCCGTGCTAGACATTCATGTCGCGAGGCACGTGCGGGCACAAAAGACGTTCGCTCGAGTTCTTTGTAGGTACGTCGAGTTAATTCCGCGGGACAGTAATAGGTTGATGATGATGATCATACTGGATCAGTGATATACATTTTGTTTGAAGTTACAGGGTGGGTCACTGCGGCCAATTCTGATCTATTTTGGCTGACCCTTGCTATTAAATCTGTTCCCCGAGATCAACAGTTGCAGAAACTTGCACTTGAACTCCACAGCCCTAATCTCGTAAAAAAGCACCAGGCTTCCCAATAAAAAACTTCTATGATGATCTAAGACGAGCATCTGCTTTCTGACAACTTTTTCTGACAAAATTTTTTATTGCAGAACTTGATGTTTGGTTTGTTGAGGGACCTATTCCGGTGGTGTTCGTTTAACCTGCAGTGTTCCCATGCCTTTATCTTACAGTGCCTAGTGCAAGAAATCTGGATTATACTCATGGAACAATAGTGATCTCAGTGACCTCAGCATGTCAGCTTCACGCTCACTTTCATTATCTTCAATACCAGTCCCTTTCTTAAGTTATGGTGACATTAATTTAGAATTTTGCAATTACTATGTTATCTACTACGTTGCGTTGCATGCATCCTTTGCCTATTATTGTTAAGGCTCTAAGCGAGTTTCGTCTTTCATTTCCTTATTAAATTTTTTAGTTTACCTTTGTTTTCTTTATTTTAACACTAATTGTGTTCATTATGTTGCAAGTCAATACATAATTATTAATAAATTTCAGGTATTAAGTTTCCAAAAAATCCGGTATCAAGCTATCGTTTTGTTGTTTTAGAGACCAACTTGTCGACTAATATTATTAATTGTAAATTTAAAATTAAACTAACAACTCTTTGATCATTAATACATCTAAAAAGTATTTATTACTTCTATCCCCATATGATTTAAATTAGAATAGCACCACTATCTTGGCAATTTTAAAAAGACTACCCTCCAACGACAGAGATCGCTAGCTTAGCTACAAGATTGACTTTTTGTGTATTTGTGACTTTGTATTGTTTCACCGTCATCATCGTCCTGTAATGGTGTACACAGTAAAATATATTACATTTTAGTGCATTAGATCCCTTTAAATAATATTTTTATACAAATTTAATTATAAATATTAGAATTGGAATATTAAAGTACAGTTATTCCGCGTACAATGTTCGCCATCATGATTGTGTTCTAGCGAAAATGTATTGTTTATAAGGTTATACATTTCGGCGGCGGCTTCTGTTTCTGGTACGGGATACTTCAGATGGGCTCTTCAGAGGCTTGTAGAGATCGTGTCAGCTCCTCGGTTTGGATCGATAGTACTAGAACAGCTGCTTCTACGTTATATAACTAATACGTATCGAGGAATAACTTTATTTATTATGTCAAGAGTTATCAGAAGTTAAAATCTATACTTAGAATATTTTGCGAACCTTTGCTGCTATACACAGCAAGAACAAGAGTTTAAACTGAATTTATTTTCTTATACGTTAATAAAAAGGTTAAAGTTTTAAAAAAAATATCTTAATACATCACGAAATTTTTATTGATGTAGTATATATACTTCTGGTTTACAACACGTAGGTATATGTAGGTAAAAAAAAACATCAAATTTTGTGCGTATACATAAAGATATTAAAAAAAATGAATCAATAAATTAAACATAACATATTATTAGAAAAACTATTACAGAATTAGCAAAGTTTCAATTGAGTGTGTTTACCAATTAAACTTCAGGCACCCTTTCAGGGTACCGTCCAGGGATGTAGTCGGGGTTGTTAGGGTTGTACTGCCATATCAGGTACTCTGGTTCACCTAGGTACAGATCTGGGATTTCATCACTAGGCTCTGTTTCTTGTCCTATTAGACTATTGTTTCGCTTAAGCAGTTCATTTACCCTGGCTAGAGTTTCTTCCGATATATCTAAAATCAAAGTACCTAAATAAAGCAGATAATCCAGTAAAGGATACACCCAAAAATGAAATAAAGAACACGTCATTCAAGCATCATGTTATTCATAGTCTTTATTTAATTCATTTTTAATGTTTAAGGTCGTCTAATTATTTCTTTGAATAACATAGCATACGTTTTATTTTCATAATTTCATTACCTAGTGGTTAAATGTTATTTCTATTGAAAGTGCAAATGCTAGTCAATGCTTCGATTTTACATCTATCTTCACCATTATAAAATTGTAACGGCGCAATGGCTGTACATTGGAAAATTTATCTTCAACCTATTATTGTCCCATTGCTGGGCTCGGGTCTTCTCTCAGAGATGAGAGAGTTTATGCCTTAGTCCACCACGCTGGCCAAGTACGGATTGGCAGACTTCACATGCCTTTGAGAACGTTATGGAAAACTCTGAGGCGTCCAGGTATCCTCACGATGTTTTCCGTCACCGTTAAAGCGAACGATAATATAATCAATTACTAATACGCACATAATTTCAAAAATTTCGATCATAATTCGAGAAATAGAGGTGCGTGTCGGGATTTGCTCTTCGACCCACCATAGCGGGGTCGAGGTGCTTAACCACTATGATATCATTCCTAAATTGCTAATATTTTTATTAAATTGACTAATTTTGTCGATAATCAATTACAGTTCCTAAGCCCAAACATTTATTTTATCATCCTGTTATAATTAGGTAAATAGAATAATTACTGCAAATAAGGAATAATAATGGCAACAGCTTGCAAACAGGTAGGTACGTTAATGAATCCAAAACTGCTGAATAAATTTGAACAATTTGATAAAGGAGAACCAGATATAGCTTGTCTCTGTATGCGTTGCCATGTACTCGACAGGTTAGTAACAGTAATGTAATTGAAATCTCGTGCGGAAATTAAATATTCAAAAAAATATAATAAAGAATATTCGCACATATGACTATATTATTATTATAAACTATAATTAATACTCACAGGTTCTTCGCAAATCCACCTTCAAAATCTTCTTATTTTGCTCGAGGGATCGGACGAGGGTTTTCTCAGCTTCCCCAGATAAATTGTTGGCGGCCATGTCTAATCTGGTTAGACCACGGTTCAGACTGAGCAGCCCTGCCATCTGAGATTACACATGTTAAACGGTTATTGATGAAAGCTACTGAGTCAGTTTGATGTATCTGAAATCATTAGGTTCAATCGTTACTACTTACCGTACGTATTCTATAATATTAGTTTCGACAAAGGCAAGTAATTAATAGGCTTATAATTTATAATAATAGCAATTATAGACAGTTATTTACAAAAAAATTAGTGAAATTTGATTACGATCATAAACGACAAGTTTAACGATCAAACGAGGAAGTATTTTTTCATATTATGTCGTTATTTTGGTATTGTACTTTATTGTATATTAATAATAAATAAGTGTCAGTCATTACAATTTCTAAAAACGGTTTATAGATAAAATCGAATCAATGTGATAAATTGTTATCAATAATGTCCGAAAATTATATCTGTAGTTTGTATGTATATGGGATTGTAAAACAGTTTTATTAATATCTACGCATAATTTAATTTTATCTCTGAATATTGCGAGATAAGCAAATTTTATCACATATCTTTTAATTGACCTAAAATATTGACATTGATAAAAACCTTTTCAGCGGACGCTCCATGGAATCCACAAGAATTGACTATCAAAGTTTGAGGCTTTTCCTTGCACCGGACGAAAGCCGCAGCAAAAGTTGTTGCACATTCCAGGGACATCGGGTTAAGACTAAAATCTTCAAATCATTTATTTTTTTATGAGCAAGACGGAACTTAATATATTAATATCCTTAAATCAGACTGAAATTATACATATTTATTACATAACAGCAAAAGAGCCAGTGGGCCACGTGATGTTGTGTTAAGTTTGATTGTGGTAGAGTCTTATGTTGAAGGCATAAAGACGGCGGGACCAGAGCTGGTTAATTCTATTTTTTTACATTCAAACGGAATAGCAAACGAGCATGCAGGCCACCTGATCTTATGTCGTCACTGCAGCCCATGTACATCGACATAAAACCTGAACTAGGAAGGAAGTCCTATCAGAGGTTGTATGTGGATGAGTTGCTCTACTCCCGAGGAATATGTTGGAATGCCTCCTGTCCATTGCCTTCTGCCTAACCACACCTTTCAAACCGATACACAGCAGTTCTCACACTGCTGCTTCACGGTAGAAATCGTTGAGCGGTGGTGCCGCCGCAGGCGAACCTTCAACATAAGACTCTACCACCATCAAAATCTGCCGTAAAGCAGCAGTGTGAGTACTGCTGTGTTTTGGTTTGCCCTTCAAACTGCGGTTAGGCACTGGACAGGAAGCATTCCAACTCAGTCTTCAAGAGTAGCAACGTATTCACTTAACGTAAAGGACCTCCGATTTCCTATCTGAGGATCGGTCCTAGTTGAGGCTACATGTGGATGTCCATGGGCTGCAGTGACTACTTAATCAGGTTGCCTACATGCTAGTTATCTATCCCGTTAATATGTAAAAGTTCACACGGCACCCCATGGATAACCAATACTTTCTACTCCTGAGGATTAATCTGCAATACCCACGGTCCAGTATAAACCTGTAAAGAGCCTAACCACACCTTTGAAATGCCGTCGCATATGAGCCTACGACTAACGACTCTACCACCATAAAACTTGCAGTTGCCAGATACCTTTAGGACTTTAAGGAGTTGACATGACACGGGTATTACTGGGTTCTGCCTACCGCGCTTTAATGTTACAAGCACTATCTTACAACAGATATAAGTGAAAAAGGAAACCTTTTAGGATTTTTTACTAGCTACTAAACCCCGACTCAAAATGAAATTCCTTAAGAGTAAAAAATGTTGCTTCGAATTGATTATTTTAGAATAAATCGTGCATCCATGTGCGAATTCCGGGACGCCTACATGTTTTTGAAGAAATGTGTGTATTAGAAACTAACATAAACTTGCTTTCGGTGAAGGAGAGCGTGATGAAATAACTAAATAATGATGATGAATAAATAAAATAGCAAACGAGCATGCAGGCCACCTGATGTTAAGTGTTCACTGCAGCCCATGGACATCCACATCAAACCTCAACTACGACGAACGTCCTATCTGAGGATGCGTTGTTACTCACGAAGACTAAGTGGAGTGCGTCTTGTTCGGTGTCTTCCGCCTAACCACACCCTTCAAACCGAAACACAGCAGTTCTAACACTGCTGGTTTACGGCAGAAATAGGGCAGCGGTAGTGCCGCCGCAGGCGAATCTTCGATATAAGACTCTACCACCATCAAGTTATCCATAATATTCACAAAGGGCATGACATAATAATATGAAGTCCATCAATCCGTACTTGGGATTCATAGTTAACTTATCGACCATGACTTATTAGTAAGAGGATACCCGTGATAGAAATACGCGGGAATAATGTGATGTTGATAAGACGATTCGTTGACATAAGCTATTTATATCTTAAATTAGTCAATAAAAAGAGAAAACGTTATTTTACCCAGTAGTTCAATTGGCGCAGCCGGATTCATTTGTAAAGCATATGCGATCCCTTGTACGCCGACTTCCTTGAATCTGTTATTAGCGATCCTTACCCTTTTTATGTTTCTGTGGATGTATATAAAACCGCCTAAAGCTTTCATGCCGTAATCGCCAATTTTACAATGATTGAAATCCAGTTCTTCTATGCTCTCTTTTTTGACGAGGTTCTGCAGTATTACCTTGACCTTAGAGCAGTCTAGATTGCTGCGATTAATACGGAACAATCTTAGGTGGTTTAGGTATTCAAGACCCCTGCATAGTGATTCACAATCTTTTATGGAGAACTCAAAATATCTTGTCAAATAATTGTCTTCCACATTATTTATTCCGAAAACTAAAGATATTTCTTGAAGATTGTACAATTTAGCCAAAACTGGCTCCAGTGGGATATGGTCGTAGAGTTTAGGGACACTGAAAGCACAAGTGTCTTCCACGGTATTTTCGTATGGAATAGGTGGAATCGGTTGACGTATTATTTGTAATTGATTTAAATTCAACTCGTAAATATAGGGGCTCACCTGAAATTCATATGAAAATTATATAGTACTTTTTCACTAGAAAATTTAAAATTCATTTTTCTAATAACAGCATCGTACTGACCAAAGATGCTAATTCGATGACTTCTTCTTCAATAAAAATATCTGGTTTCACATTTTCGAGATAATCTTGCAAACATGCCGACAGAAATTTTCCTTTCCAAAACTTTACACCCAGTTCTCGTCGTGAAGGAAATTTTGTACCGTAAGATCTCTTCCAATATTGTTCATCCTGCAAATAACGAAACGTTACAGATCTGCATAAAATTAAAAAAATAGCTAAATTTTAAATAAATTCTAGACAAAATATTAAAAGCAACCTTTATGAAAGGAACGCTATACTTAAGCGAAATATCCGCAGAATACAAATCCATTAGCATATCGACGTCTTTCTGCAAAATCTTGCAAAGTGGGTTTATTCTGTTGAATATTCTAGAAAGAGCTACGGCTGCAAAATATGTCAGCGGTGCAGGTGTTAGATTATCATCCCATTCAAAATTTTCGGCCACAATTTTACGGGGAGCTTCGCCAGCCGACGCTTTCATAAATGCTGACGTAGCATAGGCTTCTCGTGAATTCAATGATACCACGTAAGGAATTTTCATTTTAAAAAATATCAGATCTTATATTTTTAATTTTTAATTTATAATGTCTTGCTCTGCATTAAAATATTAATAAAAGTTAATAAGTAGGTAAGCTCTTTTTCTGATTGACATTGACATTTTTATTGTTTAATAAACAGTTCCTGTATAGCCAGCCAAGACAATTTTTTTGGTTTTTAAATTCTTTATTCGTGGGTTAAGGGAAAAATTAAAACAGTATTAATACAATGGAACCGATATTCTCATCGGCGTTATGTCCTATATTTAGCGAAGCGACATTAGTATCGCCGTCTCGCCACTAGCCGGTAGTTACTATGTTTTTGTGGCTGACGCCCGACGAAGTTCCACAGTAAACATAATTTCGGACGTTTCCGTATGTGATCGGGCGCTTTCGGATCAAAACAACGCTTGCTGCCTCGTTTTGCCGGGTAGCGTGCGTGACTGTTTAGCTTAGGACTGTCATAATATTATTATATTATTATCAGTCCGCGTGCGTGAGAGTGTAATCGTCGACAGTCTCTACTGAATTTTAATATTAAAATAAATTTATTAATTAAAATTTGAAAGTACCGTATAGCAGTAAAAACATGGATACTGCCAACAAAGCTGCGTCTAAAACCGAAAATCGATCGCCTAATGCGAATTACAATCCATGGAATTTGCTATTTAATACACGAAGCAGAACCGAGAGCGAGACAAGTGTTAATAATTCCCAAACTTATCAATCGGGTGAGTTTTGTGCTAATTGACTATGTGTTTTTTCTTTTTCATATTATAACACAAATTTATTATTATTCGTGTCATTCCATTTTTAATAGTATGATACAGTAAGCTTAAAACGAGTTTTGCATTATAAAATTTGAGGTAGGTATAGATCATTGTATAAAATTTAACCTTATACATTGAGAGATTGTAAACTTGTTCTTTCCCGTCATACATTAACGTGTATTGGTACAGCTTCATCAACAAGGCTCGGCATAACAATAGGGTGATATTTTTAATTCTTGAGTAATAAATGTGTTTTTTGTATAATTATACTTCATTTTGTTACGGTGCGTCACACTAGTAACAGGTGTGTCTTTGTATGTTGAATGTATTCACAATGACAATGAAAAAGTATATTGTTTAAAAGTAATATTCGCCATCATCATTATTCATTTTACAGTCCCACTATTCGGCATAGTAGTAGTTTTCTCACAAAGATAAGAGTTTAGGACGTAAGACCATAATCAACCACGCTGGCCAAATGTGTGTTGTGATGCCCACATGCCTTTAAGAACTATTGCTGTGTTTATTTGTCACCATCCATGTGGTAATAGAAAATTAAATCTATTTTAGTATGTTGGAATAAATTAACAGTAGTACAATTTTTCTCCATTTGACTCTACAATCAGTATTTTATTCGTTTATGTTTTCGTTACAACTGTTAAAAGTTTTTGCAATGTTCATTTTTTCAAACAATTTTATGCCGGAACTGTTCCATCTGCTTACAGGCACTCAGTTCGTCACACTTCAGAGGCAGGCAAGCAAAAATAACGAGGAATATTTATGGATGATGTAAGTTTCCAGAAACAGATTTAAATTTAAATGGGGAGTCCATTTAAGTTTGTCAAATGATAAATTGGATTGGGTGTTGTCAATGAAAAGTTTTAAAATTCCATCAGATCCAAATCGACTACGATTACTCTACTTTCTTAGAAAATTCAACGACTTGGGTAGGTATTTGTTTTGTGTCTCACACATTTTCCGTACTAAAAATATTTGTAACAACAGATTTGGGAAGTTAATTTAGACGCTATTGTATCTAAGTAATAAATTATAACATACGAGTACTTATTTCCTGATTATTACGTACCTAGTAAACAGAAAAGATAAGAAACGTGTCCTTCACAGATCAACATATGTAAATATTTCTGATGTTTGGGAGTCTCACACCCACTGTAGTCCACTTCTGTGATTATATTCAGACTACATTAATAGTACCCAGTTCCCAAACCAAATGTATGTTTTATACGAATATTTTCGCTTAACGTGTTAATTTACACAGCGACAAAAACTTGGTGTCGTCGATCGTTTTCCTCAATTTAGTGTGAAGCGTTATTTATTTATATATTAATGCTACTTAAAAACGTTTTGTATTGCGTATGCTTTATTTGTGCACATAACTTGTGGGGACCTAACATACAGGTTTTGAGTATACGAAGTAGACATTCATTTGTACCCTTGACATATAAGCTGCAGATTTTTATTGTTCAAGGTCCGAGTCAAGTATTCAAATGAAACACCTTTAAAAGTATTTTTGTGGATCTTTCTAGATATAGTCGTATCTGCCTTTGCTATCACAATAATTGGTTTGTATGTATACACACTTATCAGGTCAACAATTGAGTAACGCCTTACAGTATTAACTTTAAAGAGCGTATCGTATTGTGTGATAATTTTATCGGTCTTATTAATGTACTTACCGAGTAATTTGTGCACATGTACATAGACAAACATAACTATTAATAGGTTACGAACATCATCAATACGTGTTATTCACTAAAGTGGAACGCGACAAGAGAATTTCATGATTATTGCACTACAAGTCGTAAGAAATCTCTTTGTGAGAGGAACAAATGATTTCAATGCCCTGTTTTCCCAATCAATTCCAAGTGTTACCACGGATTATGTAATCATGTTACAGTTACCCGCGGAGATTAAATTACTGTTACACTCAATAACAATGGCTCTTTAACGAAGATCTTGTAACACGATTTTTCTTCATAATTGTTACTTTTGTATACGTTATCATAAATAACGCTACAGAAATGTTCCCGGCATACGGGTGTAGTAAAGCTTTATAAAAAAAGTAACAAAGGATACTCGGCCTATATCAGACGACTGTTTATATACCAAATATGGTACAAGGGATACATTTAAAATGGCGAATTGCAAAAGCCGAGCTTATTAGCAATAATGGTAGATCAAGAAGGTCAACCACTAGTGACGGAGTTGCAGCGCTAACGCTATCTCATGTGCGCAGCTAGATCACTGCATGTGGAAACGAGAGAAACCAAGTAAGGCCGGGTGGCCCTGCGCGCGGTGTTGAAACCTTCGGTTGCGTGCGCGCAGCGGCGCCGTTCGAAACCACGCAGTTCACAGTCCTACTTCAGTGCTCATATTGTGCTCAGTTGAAAGTGACAGTGCTATTTGTGATGAAACACGTGGAAAACTGACCTCTGGATAACTGCCCATTGACCACGGACGAGCATGCTTCGGTTAGAAACTATTATTTACCTAACAATACACTAAAACATTTTATCAAAGCAAATATGCTTCGAAACCCAAAACAACACAAGTTTGTGTTTGTTTATAAATGAAATAGTTGTGTATTAAGGCACGTATAGGTAATATTGAACGAGCCTTATCTTTCCAAGAAACCTGTCATCGCTTTTATCATAGTTCCTTTCTGTTTATTTTATCAAAGTTTATTGTTTGCTTTAGACAACACATTTAAGTCAACGTGTGAGATACAAAAAAGTAAGATCTTGTACCTGAATTATTTTTAAAAATTAACTTCTGATGAAATAAAGCGAATCGAAAAAATTTGATACATGGTGTGAAACAGTTTTGAAGAACACAAAAGGCAGTTAATCCTATATTATGGAATCTGCGCAGGCAAAAAATATATTCACTTGTACATCGTTTATACAATATTTAACAATTTGATGGTGGTAGAGTCTTATGTCAAAGACTCGCCTGCGGCGGCACCACCGCTTCACCTATTTCTGCCGTAAA
>DWKW01001434.1:0-12726 GCA_018250115.1 Doberes anticus | reverse complement strand
AATAGAGTTGCGTGCCGAGGGTTTGAACCTCGACCCATCGAAACGGGGTCGAGATGCTTAACCACGAGGCTATCACTCACTTACCTTACTTACCTATTATAATACCTACCATAAATAATAATGTATGTTAGTAGATAGTTAAGCGTACTTTATCTGATTTATTGAAATCTTTCCGCATGCTAAAAAAGTTATGAGCCTAGTAACTAAGAAAATAAGTCTCAGTATCTGAAGAAAACAGGAAGGTATGTATTGTAACAAGTGAAGTAAATATTTGTTAAACATGGAATGCGCCGTATGTTTAGACAAATGACGAAAAAAAGTAAATTGTGAGCCACAGCGATGTTCTTAGAATACGAGTATGACATCATGCCGTGCGAGTAAAGAACAATGTGAATAGCCCCATATTAATGGCGCAGAGAACAATGCTTAGATAATAAAACGTAAATGAAATGCGGTACCGACGAAAACACAAAGAGAATTCTTGAATACAAAACGGAACACTCGTCTAAATCAATTTGCATATTAAACCACATGACTAAATGAGTTGATAACGTTTTTATAGAACACATGTTCAGATTGTTTTACCATCGATTAACTAATATTATGAGAGTAACATGTTGTGTTCACGGCTACACTGTTAACACATGTTAGCTAATGGCCCAAAACCGTCCCATCACGTGTGGTAAAAATACGTAAGTGGCCAAGATATGCTATTCGGCACCTTAATTCAAGGAACAATAATTGTACAAAACGAAACGTGAATCTTTTCATGGAATAATAAATGCAACAAAATCCACAAGCTACAATCATCAAAACAGATAACAAGTATAACGCAAAAACGTAAATTGCAAATAGCAATGCACAATAGAAAAGAAACGAGAATGAAGCATGCAGAATGGTGGTACGCGTCGCGACGTGGGAAAGCGAATGGCGGCATTGGCGGCCATCTTGGAATGGGTTCGTTCGGAAAACATCACGTGTCCACGCGTCCGCTTGGCAACAGCGTACAAGCGCTAACCGGAGCGGAACAATTCATGCACGCCACGTGCTTTTTTGTTTGTGCAACATTCCTCTCTCTCAACGGGTATTGATTAGAATCCAACCTTTCGGTGACAGATTACGTTTCAGCATTATTTGATAGCTTCTAAATTGTTTCATATTTACAAATTGAACACACACATTTTGTAAACTTGAGCTAATGCTATTTAATAATAGCGTTTTAGATAAAAAACTGAAAAAATGACAGATCACCTAAAAACAACAATGAAAGTATTAGCAGTATATTATACACAAATTCTTTTTATACATATAAATGCATTTTATGCATTAGTATAAAATACAAATGCCAAAAAATTTCTAGATTCCGCAAAGTGTACCTACTTACTTTAATATTCGAATGGTACTCAAATTGAAATTTTTATTCTATAAATATAACCATTTTACATTCATAGAATGAATGCGCAATGGAAAACTTGATATCTAGATAAAATACATAAGATACTGGATAATTTAAAGCTACCTAATAAGAACCGCATATTTACAAATCGACACCCACGTTAATGGCTGCAGACTAAAACACTATAAACAAGTCTGACTACACTCATGTTCTAGTTTTCCAAGCATTTCTAATATACGTTTCCTTGCCATAGCACAGTTTAAATCACGAATTTTTTACTTATAAAAGAATCGGGAAATAGGAGATTCCTGTTTATTCTCTACATGATCCGATTCTGCACTATAAAAACTGTTATGATGAAATTAAAAGGAAATTGTACTGTTTAACTTAAAACAAATACACACTAAAACTACGTGAAATACTAGAATGACTAAGCCTATTGGTTGTCGTCAGGATCAAATATCAAACCTTGTGACATTGTCGCGTGTGGGAGTGCAGTCACTAGAGCTCGTATATTAATGTTTTTCGTGACAAACGTTTCGTCGAGGCCCATCACGCCATGCGTGACTCACTATTATATTGTTTGGTTATTATTACCTTGATGCGATGTTGGTAGTTCTACAATATATTGCTATACTTTTTGTGTCTTACTTATTGTCTGATGTCTTTGTCATATACCATACCCGTTTCCTTCTATTCGAGATAACAATGGAAGGATGGTTTCTTTATAAACAGTGACTTTACGAAGTCGAAAGTATTATTTCAATCTACAAATAATGTTATGTAGGTATATTTATGATATGTTGAACGATTCGATAGTGTTATCATGTAAGACTAAGCTCTTTTATCTAAATCATTAATAATAATTTTGTATTAAAAAGTTAAAAAGTATAATTTATGACAAGATTTACTGCTTGCCTTCTGCTCTATAGGCATAAGTATGTGTGTAACGTCCTCATACTAATAAGATGGGTGGGTTGAGTTTTAGCATTAATCTTGAGACGAGCCTTAAAAGGTGGTCTCCGTTATGTAACTCGCTCTTCAGACAACGTAAACGAGCTCTTGGATCGCGTACATTATGCAAAGTGTTTTTTTATCTCGTGGTCTCTCTTTGGTTATGTTTAGCTCAAATGCAAATGTGGCTAACGACTCGGGATTGACGAGGGGATACGTCCATCACATGTTTTTACTAATCACATTACACGCGTTTACTTCTTCTTTGCTCCTACTGTCTGAACAAAATAGAGCAATGGTTACTTTTTAAACAGATTTCAGCAAAAAGCGCAGTAAGTATCTAAGGACTGTTACAAATGTAAAAGTAAGCGACGAAATGGCGCTTTAAAAAAAACTACTTTAATTGCATAATCCCTGAACATGGCAAAAAAATTAACTGCCTTTATGAAGTTCTCGCTATGATCATGTAATTCGCAAAATTCGGCAGTAAAAAGTGTGCGAAAAAATTTAGGTGGCAAAAAAAATAACGGAAAACAAGACTTGTAGATGAGACGGACAGTGAAGTAACAATTTGTATGAAAGAGATGGAAGTACACGCCATCTTGCTTGTATCGCGACTCTTTAGTCACGCGCGGTAGAGCAGCGTTTCTATTTTTTGCGCGCTCTCGTCTGACCTCGTTGGTTTATCGTTATCAAACGGCTCTAATAATAAATGGATTTCGCTTGTCGTGAATTGCCCGTCGGCAAAACAAGCGCGCATCGTAATAACATAGATAACCTTCCGAGGTTGTTCAATTTATTTGCCTACATGGACCCGCAAGTCCTATCATAAGGGTTATTCACGTTACAATAATAAATGTATTTTTTATTAAATTATTAGCTTGTTTGAACAGCTTCAGTATTTTAATATGAACCGATATAACTAAAATGCGTTTTGGGTCCAACCAAAAACCTTGAGCGGTAAATATATCACTATACATTTAGGACATTACAATTTAGGTGTATATTGAATATTAATTAACGATTCGTCATGGTTCTTACGCTGCATAACACACACTCCTGCGTCCAACGCCCCACTTACACTAGATAAGTACTTATTTAGACATTCCGGCTCCACAGTCCACTTAACCTCTTTAATAGTAAAACTCGTAGTCAATTACTCAGCCAATAGTTCTGAACTTCTGACGGCTGCAAATGAATAATAATTGATCGTCTACAAACAATGCTATTAATAAACATGTTTTAATGTGACTATCAAGACATTGCGTGACTTAATTATTTTTAAGAGATGGATAATAGATATGACCTTAGTTAATATATAATAATATGTGGGTACGTAGGTACCTACATGAATTGTAACGATTTAAGTTTATGGCTAAGTAGTAAGTACTCATTAAAGAAAAATTGTCATGCCACGACTTTAATATGAATACTCAACATAAAGTAAGCAAACAAAAAAAGTATCATCGATCTTTAATAATGCACGTCTTACAAAATTGTTCACAACAAAGCAGATAAAAATTATGCAAAACCATTGAGTTTGCCACGATTCGTGCTCCGGCAGTTAATTATCTATTGTGTAAAAAGTAAGCGCTGAATGGATAAAGTAGAATCAATTATAGCTAAACAGGTATTCAAGGATATAGTGTACCTTTTAATTATTTATAGTTATATTGATACAAACGAGGCGATTAATGGTTACAGTCACGAGCTTGCCTTGGTATTTTATCACAAACTTTGTCGGGCTTGTTTTTGTGATTAAATTACATTTTAACAGTTTACAGTTTTACAAAACAAATATACTCAAAGAAAGAAAAACTTGCTTGATTCTGTTTACTTTTTAAATCATGTTAAGTTCACAGAGCTTACGAGTTACAATATCTTCAGTCGTTTCGAAAACAAAACTTGGGCAATGAATAAGAAGACACTATAAATTAACTCGGATAATGTAATACAAAGTTTATTCACAGCCAGACAGTAATTACGCCAAGAACTTGAAGCGGTATTCACGAGCACTAAAGATGAGGTTAGCACTAGTACACGTAGGGTTGCTACCCATTAAAATTTTAACAATCTATACAAATAATTTACATTTTCCACAAACTATCAGAATAAAAATCAGTTTTCATCTGTTAAAAACTGTTCGTCGACGTCGTTCTCTGCAATTGTATCAATTGTAGTGTTTTCCTTTCAACTTTAAAGAAATTGTATTTGCAGTTTTCAGTTATTAATAATTTTATTTCATGTTCAAGGATAAAGAGTGCTTTGCTTTGTGTGTGTATAGACTAATAGATATCTGCCAGCGTCGTCTTTGTTGTTTTAATTGATCTCCCGAGTATATAATGGCACACTGTATCTTAAACTACACTGTATCTTAAATTCTACTCAATCGATCATATTCAAACTATGTAAGCAGCAGTCGTTTTAGCGTAATTGGCGAAGAAACAGATAAACTGCCAGAATATTCAGGTTTCAGTTCAGAGGCGTCAAAAAAATTGATATCATTAAGTATTTCAAAAATATGTAACATATTATCAATATAGTTAAGGGGTAATTAATCTTATAAAGTTTTTTGCTGACTATTTTAATAACTAAATTATTGTTTCAAGTTCGTGTACGTAAATAAAACGATATTAAATTTACGTACCAGGGCATGTTCGTGAACCTTAGTACTCGCCCACCTTACCTCTCACCCTTTGAAACTATCCGAACTGTAGGGGTGAAATTGACAAAGTTCTACCACCCTCATCCGATTATTTCTGAATCTTTGGGGTTGCTAAACTTTCTTTGACAGTCTAGTCTTAGCGAAAAAGTTCCCCTCAAATAAGTTAATTGAATTCTCAACAAAGTTATTAGCTTTGTGATAACAATATGACATTAAGAAGGTGCATCAGACTTAGTATCTGATTATTGGTTTCTAGAATTTCTTTCAAATTTGGATATCAAACTTACCGTTTGCAGGGAAAAATAAAGTGACTTTAAAGGTAATGTTTAATGTTTCTAGTAAGCAATTCCTATAAATTTTACTTTTGGAATTGAAAAAATGTAATAAAAGTTAAAAGCTAGGTTCCCAAATAAATATCAAACTCAGGAAAATCGCGTGTCGGCGGGAGTTGAACAAAGTCGGCTACTTTCACAACAAAGTTGGCAAGTTCAGAACTTCTATGCTTTGCAACTTATCCTTAGTTCCTTCAAAACTGTAATGCCTGGAAGTAGATAATCTACAAGTTTGTCTCTGTAAGTAAACTTCTATCATTCGAGATATACGAGTGCGTATTTCATTTTGTAAACAAATTTAGAAATATCTGTAAATATGTATTAGTTTTGGCCTATTATTTTTATTTCATTCCATAAGTACCTACTTATCTATTCTTAATAAAACTTTTTAAGCCAATTAAATCTATTTACTCAGATTTAATTAATTAAGTGTCGTTTACATTAATTATTGACCAGTTCATGAAATTCTTTACAATGTTATACAAACAACGACGAGAACAAGAAGAAATAGTATAAATAAATATTTTTAAAATAAAATACTATATAAGAATATCATATATTTTAATTTGAGTTAGTACATGAACAACTTTAATAAAAATGGCCTCAGGAAATTTAATCTTCATTGGATCAACTAGTTTAATTAATTCGAGATTTGAGGCAGATGAATAAGTAAGTTAACTATCTAAACAGAACTTCTCGACAAACTAGTTATATAAATTAGAATACCAAACCTTGGGAATTTATTATTATTAAGGGTCCACAAATTTGCAATAGTCTATTAAAGGATAAATTATTCATGATCATTCCATATGCAAGCGCTTCATGCTTATGGTGTCTCCCGCAGAAATACGTTTTAATGTGGGAACGTAACATCTGAATTGATTAAGAATTCTAGTAAACAGAATGTATAATAGGTATACATATTTATAGCAAAGTAGTTTAAAATTCTTCTCCTAATTGTTAAACGTGATGAAATACCAGATAATTAAAATGTCATGATGGACATTACAGTCAAAATTCAAGTCAAGTAGTTATATTCCATATCTTAATAGTCGAGAACAAGTTAATCTACGTGACCACCTAAAGTTCGGGAAACTCCGCTTGGTATTCAACGGATGTTATAGTTTCGAAGTCCATGGGCACGAGGGTAAAACAATAACTGTAAATTAAGCTCGAAACTCATTAAAAGCGTGGCCAGGGGAATTTGGGGGTTACAATGTGTACAGTGCAGATCGTGTTTTACGCAATCGAACTTTAATTGGTCTGTCGGAAGTTTAGTGGTTAATATTACATAAGGTCGAATGGGTTGCGTTCGCAAATATTGTAAGTACGAGGGCGGCGATTCGACTGTATTTAAAGGGGATTGATTATCGTAAACTGGACATATCCGGCAGTACTCAACATCGGTAAATCGAACATTTGTAAAATAGTCTAGTTCAGATCCAATTGAACTGAAATTCAGATGATTATACATACTTAGTATTATCCATCAATCTGCAACGGCAAAGCGTAGTAAAGTGTACGTCAGCAATGCGACAGTAAAATATCAAAATGTTACAATGAAACAGAACGATATGTAAAGCCAACACACAGGCAGCCATATAGATTTAAGGTGATTTCTTTCAGGGAACCCAAATATAAGATTCGAAGAAGAAGACTGAAGATGAAAGACACAAGTCAAAATACTATGACAATAAGACAAAAATTACATAAATACGACCGAGACTATTATTAAGTTAAACAAACTATATATTATAGATACATATACGTATATGAGTTAAAACATAATTTGATGACATAAGAATAATAAGCATAGTTTCAAAAGATTCGACTTAACTAATACGGCAAATTCAATCTGATCGTTTACGGAGAAGGGAAACCATCAATCAACATTTAGTTGATACAGGCACTTGGAACACGATTACCGCAAATTGACGTTGGCGCGTTTCCAATTCTATTTATACGATGAAAACATACACTCGTATTCAAATGAAAAAGCACTAAGAGCAACGGACTTGAATATACTTTTATATTCACAAAGGCATTTACGAATATAAACGCAAGTAGAAGTGAATATTACCGCTCCAGCTTTCCATTCAGTAGTGAAGTCATATCCAGTTTAATAGCAAGTCGAAGCATTAAACGTACATACCTTGAAAGTGGCGTCAGTGACCATTAGTCATTTATACAGATGAATAAAGATGTAAAGTACATACACATTTAGATATTCATATTTCTCATCAGAATAGTTAATTGGTAGGTATAATAAAACGCTATAGCTTAATACTAACATTATTATTTAACATAGCACTGAAACGGATAATATTGAAAAGAGATTCTCGCCATTTTCTGTTCTTCTCCATATCTTCTGATCAAGAGTGTATCAAGCGAGTGTGAGAAAGCTCTTAGCTCCATTTTGCTAGTATGGAGCAGGTTAAATTTGAGTAATAGTCGAAACCTGGGTAGAATACTTTACTCATATTCTTTCGTACTATTATATTAATTAAAATAATTTATTAAATAAACCTACGTTTTTCTATAGTAAAAAGCGCAGACAATACGTATTTATCCGTATCAAATTAAAGTATTTAAAATAAAATTTCCTTTCCTGAATGACTAAGTGTATGTGTTTACGAGGAACAATTTAACCTTTAAACAATTTATTTAATAGTGGAAAAGTCTTATGTCGAAGGCTCGCACCATGTTCTCCCGTATGGTTAAGCAAAGCAGACTACAATGTACAGGCCTTACAACTTATCTTCAGGAGTAGCAGCATCCCATGTGCAATTTCCCGTCGGTTTTCGGTTCAAAGATTACACATCCTTGTACATGGGTTGCAGGGACCATTTAACATGCCTGCTCGTTGCTACGCCTGTAGAATAAAATCTTACTAAATTATAAGCCTATTGTGCGTTCTTTGAAAATATTCAAACACATTTTTCATTTTAAAATTTCGCTTAATTCTCAATCATAAACATTTACATTTAATCGTCGTAAATTTTACTGCCCTTGAGATGGTAGCATCTAGCTACATGTTTGCTGGAACTCTGCCAAAGTATTCGCGGTGCCACATCGGTTTCCTTATTTACAAAGTTTAATGCTATTATGCATTGTTTTATGCAAAACATAACTAGATATTTCATTTAGGTTTTATTATAATTTTCAATTTACAAATTTTACAACAGTGATTGAGACACTGAAGAATTTTACATCCGAAGTTTAATCAGAAACATCTTTCGTTTACAACTAGACTACACAGGCATGACAAACCACTTCTAAACAAGTAAACCGAATCTTATCTGTCAGTACTATAAAATCCATTAATAAAAACAAGCCAGGCGACGGATTTCTGCGAATTATTGGCCCAGTACTTGTGGTCAAGACTGTCGATATTATTTTACAGCAACGTCAATACCATAAATAAGTTCCTCTGTTCATTGTTTTCAATAAAAAATATGACAAATGGCTTCCATTACCCTCAGCACGCCTGGCGTGCCGCCACGGTCGACAGCCTCGCCTTGACCAAGTTCGAGACGCAATCCGAGATGGTCGATCCGCGTTCATCGTGTGCGCATGTAAATTGCCAAATTACCTACTTGTCGAGATTACTTCTTGAAATATGCGCGCGGTTGTAAACATGTTTATAAAAAGAAAATACTTGAGCAAAATTACTTAAAAATTAAACAAAGATGACGAAATAGACTTTTATTAACTTTTGCTGGATTAAACATTTTTGCAGTAGGTACAAACTGTAATGGATCAGAATAATACTCCGACCATTTCTGTGTATGACTTTGTCATTAAGTTTTATAAATAATAGACTGATGCGGTGCCACCTGGCACAGTTCCCACATTTACTTCCATCCTTTTATATTCGCTTCGTCGCCTTATTTAAAATTAAAATTAGCTGTCTATTGAATGACATTTTATTTGCTAGTAACTCTTGGAATCAAAACATATTTACAGGTATTCAAAATAAAATATGTAATCAAATGGAATAGTTTTGTATAATCAGCGACCTAATTCACAATCTCTATTATTAGCTTAGAGTGATAATACCCCGTTCCAGCGAATTAAACTTCTTTGGTAATGATAACGTTATCATACAACTTCATGTGGACATTAACAACAGGGATAGTAGGCATTATATCCTCTTTATTTTAATTGTGTATTATGAAGTTAAATACAAGTCAAAAGGCTGTATTTTGTTAAAGGAACTAAAATATAGAAAATTTAAAGGTAAGGTAGGGCCTTTGGAATTCTCTTTTAAAGCACTAAAGCCACACTAATTTCTGCCACAATGCCTTTGCATACCAGTTTTATTCTGATACTTCTACTTACTTCTCAGTAAAAGCAACGCGGCTTAACAGACTGTAAGTGGAATTCCTGTTTTTTTAAATGTTAGCCACAATATATATATTCACGTACACATACATGTATATACATATTATTATAATACACATATGCATTAATATGTTTGTCACATAGGTCTACAATTACCGCTTAATATGCTCGTTTGCTACCCCTTTAATTTTAAAAATGAATTCGGATGTCCATGAATTGAATTGACCACTTAACAACATGTACTGTATGCATTTTTTTTTGTTTATTTAAAAGTGGCACATCTTTTTCAATTTTATAATAAATGACAGACTGTACATACAAATCATTAAGTGTATTATTATGTTTACGTGACGTTTAATAGTTACATAAACACTATAACCATTTTCAGTTGTCATGCAAACTGTTCACGTATTTGAATATTTTGCCATTATCTATCAGCAGATATGTTATCTCTAAGCCAACATACATATTAGCAATATCTGCCCTTATACTGTTGTTGTGAACCAGTCAGATACACAATTATCAATGCACGCCAAACATGCGGGTATGTTATGTACAGTATTACAATATAAACACGGGGTTTTCTTCCATCATACGAGGATCATCATATCATCATCAATCCATTATTTTCCACTGCTGGGCATGGGTCTTGTCTCAGATATGAGAGAGTTTAGGCCATAGTCTACCATGCTGGTCAAGTGCGGATTGGCGGACTTTTCACGCCTTTCAGAACTTTATGGAGAACTCTCAGGTATGCAGGTTACCTCACGATGTTCTCCTACACCGTTAAAGCGAGAGCTTAACCACTAGGCTATAACTCACGTAAGCAACATTCATACAAGCAACAAAGATAATAAGGGTTAAATCAATATAATATTATGAATGCGAAAGTAACTCTTATGTTACGATTTCACGGTTAAATCGCTGAGCCGATTGTGATTAAATTAAATATTAAATTATTTTAAAAGCACACGTTTGGCTTCCTTTTTTCAAAATTCAACCCAGGTTTCATCTATTTTACTGTGGATTAAATTACTAAATATGTATGATAAAATAACATGAACAATATAAAATTGTGTTCTAGGTTGTCCATCGAATTGTTAAATGGATTGAAGTCTTCCTCCATTCCACAAGAAAATAAATAAAAATTCTTAGGAATCTTCTTGAAAACTTCTGCGAACTGTAAATTAAAGTTCCGCTGACATATTTCGTAGAAGGACATAGGACAGTTTCACGTTTGAAATAAAATTACATTTTGTAGTTTCTAAAATATAACACCTAACGAACGTTTCAGAAAATAAAAGTGTATTTTTTATGTTAACAGAATAACAAATGAGCATGCAGGCACCTGGTGTTAAGTGGTCACCGCAGCCAAAGACATCCACATCAAACCTGAACTGGGACGTAAAAAATCTAAAGACTGTGTTCAAATATTAATATCTTTAATTTATAGAAATGGCCCCATTACAATCGTATTATAGTAAAAAATTCTCTATCTACTGTTTATTCCATTACATGTATAAAGAGGGAATCTAAAGAAAGTTACAAACATGTTTCTATCACAACAAATTGTTCTCGTATAGTGGTAAAATAAAGTATAGCAGGGTCCACTATAATTCAAAGACCACAGGAATTTCTTAATTTTTTGAAAAATTAATAATGAAATAAATAAAAATTTTTGCTATTCATTTCAATCGAAAAAAAAGAGCAATTTGTTTGGAAGAACACGTACTCAAGAATAATTACGTATTCCGTAAAATCCATTTATACTCAGAACAAACTATAAAATTTAAAATTACTTCGACTTCTAATTCCAAGTTGCTTTTATCAATCGACTCGATAATATTATAGTTAAACAGAAGGTTTCTAAGTCGTGCCAAAACCTAACAAAAGCAGTTGTTAACCCGAATCAAATTGCAGTCATGAAACTAGAACACAAAAGTATTCTTTCTACTTTTTGTAGCGTATAAATTCGCGTTTAAATAGCTACTTAGCAGTAATGCAAGTGTAGAAACAACATGACTGCATTGCGGAGCATTAACGTGATCGGTGGTTCATGTAGTTGGCAGGTGACGGCCGGCTTTATAGGCAACCCCGGTGCCTCGATTATAATTGCGTTGAACAATTATATCCTGTTTACAACTCAACGAAAACCTCTTAGTGGAACAAACTGCATAGCATGTGGACTTGTAGGTGATCAAAAGACGAAAGATTTTTTTTGGCTTTTGTTGGCGAAAGGCTTTTGTTGGTACTGTAGAAAAACATTATTTTATTTATAAATATACTACAGTCCGATTCGTCGCTGCATGTTAATGAAAACGAAATTTTATTGACCTAAGTCTATTTAGGCAAAGATAAACTTATAATACTGAATTTAACCTTTGAAAGTTATTATTAAAATCGTGACTTCTATACTAGCATTTACGCGTTAATCCATAATTAACGTTAAGAGTTGATAGTGCAATAGTTAGGTAAGGATTTGGAAACCAGCAAAATTATAATATGGAACTAGCTTTTCTACTTAGAACATTGCCCATAACTTGAATGTGAACTTTTAAATTACAACACGTCTTTGAAATGTAAATGTAGAGTTCTTAAAATTATTCTGTACCATACATTTATCAACTTGATATAATTTATTCTCGTTTTCTAGAGCATAGGTGAATGTTGAATGTTTTTTAGGTAATCAGTATTATACTGACAGTAAAATGTCGTAAAATTTGATTGTCTAATTTAAGTCAATATAAAAACACGTTATCATATTATTATAAGTAAGTCGTTAAGAAATACAATTTATTTTTACACAAAAATATAATAAGGCTATCAGCATTGGGCAAAATTAACGTGTAGGTTTCAGAACTATAATAAGTTATTTATTAAATTAATCTTCCTCACTGCTTGAACCAAATTACTAATTAGAACTAACAACTACATATTGTCAACACGCACTCTGAGGCTTATAAGGAAACATACGTATGAACATAACACATAAGACTCTGAGGTTGGCAGATACCACCAAATACATACATAATTCT
>DWKW01001433.1:0-12727 GCA_018250115.1 Doberes anticus | reverse complement strand
ACAGTGCTGTATACATACTTGCTGGCTTAGCGTGATTACGCAACGCGGTCGCACGCGTGTAGCACCGAACATGTAAATATGCCATGTTGCACATCAATTTAAGTATATATATTTTTCAATTATTATCGTCTTTATATGTAGTTTTATACACAAAAAGATTTTTTATGTAATAAATTATATTGTTTGTATAATCTTTGTTTGTATTGTGAGGTTATGTCGAATAATCGTGCTGCGATCTCGTAATTAACATGTCGAAGAGATTAGTATATTATTATGTTCCGTCGTATGCTTTTCTACCTGATGGTCACCATCGCCTATTTACATATACAACACCAGAGGAGTGGCCTATGTGTTGACTTGAAGGATGTTTATGCGTATTTTGAACCACCATATATGGCAGCTGAAATTAAATACAAGTTTTGCAATGGTTTATCAATTATAATTTAATAGTATTGACAACCTATAGCGTTTACGATACGTCGTAATACGTACTATTTACGTATCATAGAGGTATATTAGATTTCAATTAATTATATATTTTTTAGGAACATTTAACTAAATATAAAACGTTTTTTGCTCTTAATTAAATTTTTGCAAACTTTTATTACTTTACATGAATTTCATTTGTAACCAGACTTCCTCCATTATCGCTGCATAATATGTGTAATCAAAAAATTATATACTTAATGAAATGATCTCCCAAATGTATGACGGCGCATACCAAAAAGAAGTCAAGCAGTAGGTATTTTCAAGCATATTGGGCTTCGTAGATCTTTAAAAATATGCAAGGGATAAAAAGCAGGGAAATATTTAGGAGAACTCCTGTTGTCAGGAATTAAAATTATTGTATAATGTTTATTCCAGACGGTCTATCTGTGTGCCAAATTCCATTAAAATCCTTTCTGACGTTTTTGTACGTGATTAAGATACAAACTTGACAAGCTTATAAGATAACAACACTCCGTCCCTTCTGTAGGGGTTGTTTAAAAAACAAATACAGCTATTTTGTTGAAAATAATGTAATGTGATATATCTATCTTATCCTAATAAAGAAATAAATGTCATTAATTTCAACGTAAGTAGTACGTTCACAAATTGAAAAAAAACAATTATCAGGCTTAAGAGATTAGGTTTGTTATAGTATAGTACGTATTTGTGGTACTACAATATTTTTATTTTTTATGTTCACAGAATAGTAAACGTGCATGCAGGCCACCTGATATTAAGTGATCACTGCAGCCAATGGACATCCACATCAAACCTCAAATAGGACGAAAGTCCTATCTGAGGTCGTATGTGGATGCGTAGCTACTCATGAGGACTAAGTTGGAAGGCCTCTTGTCCGGTGTCTTCTGCCTTAGGCCTTCAAACCGAAACACAGCAGTTTTCACACCCTTCAAACCGAAACACAGCAGTTTTCACACTGGTGCTTCACGGCAGAAATAGGTGCTGCGAGGTGCCGCCGCAGGCGAGTCTTCGACATAAAACTCTACCACCATCAATTATACGTATCTGGAAATAAAAATATTAATTGCGAAATTTAACTATTTATTTTAATTTAATCATTTATCTATTATAAAATTGTTATTCAACATGACTAAGTAAAATGATTGTTAATGATGATAATTCATTTTACAAAAATTATGATGACAACAAGCAAAGTTGCTCAATCATTGAGAATTGATAAGATACCACTGGTCAACAAAAAAATTTCAAATATATTTAGACTTTGAATTGCTTAATTTTAAGCTATAAGCAGGTGCTGTTTCGAAAGATATTTGTATTTGTATTTTGAATGAAATATTGGTTTGTCGGTAGTGACTTTTGTTTTTCTAAATTTTTATACTTACATGTATACATGGATATGTACGGTTTTTAAGTTCAACTCGATCTACAATCTTCTATCGATTAACCCTTAGATAGGTCAAAGACTCTGAGACGTTGCTTGCATAACCTGAATAATTTGAAAATATCAAATGCCTGCTACGTATTTTAAATGCGTCCAACGAAACTGCGCAATAAAGACAGACAATGTGTAGTCATTAAAATCGTATTTTTTTTCTCTGACAACAGGGATGCGCCTAATATCCATGTTTTATGTGTCTACGTGACGTCCGAGACAAACATCGGTTATTTCGAAAAATCAGTACTGATGAGTGAGGAACCGACGCGACGGCTGGCGCAGAATAGTTAACAATGTGCTCTCTGTAAACGAGCAAGCGCTGTGAACAGTTTGTAAAGGCCGTTGACAAAAATGATGAATGTTTTGCGTCTTTTAATCAAGTTTATAGAATTAAGTAGGAAAAAAATTATGTCCTACCGCTGCTACTCAATACATTCTTTTATCCACAGGTATTGAAGGTTACGTCCGTGTGTGAATACAAATAAATATCTTAAATAAACGGGAAGCCCCAGGCTAAAATGACCGTGAGTACCTCGCGAAGTATCTCGTCAGAGACCTTCATACATACGTGTTGTAAACACACGCAGTACAATAACGTTCATGACCTTCTGAGTGGCAGCGGGAGCGTGCTCCTGCATAAATAGCGTTTATGTTTCTTTACTTAATACACTCTTAAATTAATATTTCCAGCCTAATTTATGCGTGCAATATTTACGTTTCCAGAAGAGCCACTGGCGCTTCGCCTATTTCTGCCGTAAAGGAACATTAGTCGCGTTGCCGTGTTCCGGTTTAAATGGCACGGTTCGCTGACTTCACTATGACAGGAGACATTGCACGTCTGTCCTTCGAAGAAGCATCTACTTGAATATATAACCTTAGATATGAGCTGCAGTGATTATTTAACATCAAGTGTCACACATTTCCGTTTGCTATTGCTTAAAGAAACTTAACATAAACAAACAACTTAACTTAACACAATGGTACCTCGTAACCACTTCATCAACATCAACCCATTATAGTCCCACTGCTGGGCACGGGTCTTCTCTCAGAGATGAGAGAGTATAGGCCATAGTCCACCACGCCTGCCAAGTGCAGATTGGCGGACTTCACATGCCTTTGAGAACGTTATGGAACGTCAGGCAAGCAGGTTTCTTCACGATGTTTTCCTTCACCCTTAAAGCGAGTGATAATTAATAATGCGCACAAAATTTCGAAATCTTTGAAAAGGATTTTCGAGAAATAAAGGTGCGTGCCGGGATTTGAACCTCGACCCTACGTAGCGGGCCGAGATGCTTAACCACTAGGTTATCACTCACATTGGCATGCAAACTCTCACTCATTTAAAAATTTCTGACGACTATTGTGACGGATTATAAAGAGCGGTGACCTGGGGTTTTTACCGCTCTGGCAAGCGTCAGATACAAATTATTAATAAATGTTTATTGTACAAATATCTTCGAGCTTTGCGATCGTACTGTATAACGTCTTTAGTAAAAGTTTCTGATAAACACAAATGCTCATTAGATGTCAGAGTTTTACATACGTAAAATGTATTCATATAACACATTTCTGACTACTGATTAAATATTTTGTCTGAAAAATCTATTCTAGGCTTCTTTAAACGACACCGTCTAGTTGTCCTCGCTAATCCTGGAAACAGCTTAACCGATTTTAATTGAAATTTCAAAGAAGGTAAAGAATATCGTTGGTGGTAGAGTCTTATGTCGAAGGTTGGCCGGCCACGGCACCACCACTGTCTATTTCTGCTGTATAATATAACAACAGTGTGAGAACTGCTGTGTTTAGCTTTGAAAGATGTAATTTGGCAGAAGACACTAGATAGGAGGTATTTCAGCTTTATTAATTAATTACTAAGGAGTTAAGTCCTAGTTGAGTTTTGATCTGGATCAAGTGGCCTGCTTACTTTGCTATTCTGGTAATATAAACAAATACAAGAAGTATAACATATTCAAAAAAAAAATTTATGACACCCTTAGGTGTCAACTATGGGCCAAAGTCAGCAATGACTTACATATAATTTGCTACAGATTTAAGCAAATAGTTTCGTAAACATGCAAATGAAATTAAGGTTTTCATTAGCCAAAAAATCTTTAAATTCCTAAGATCACACATGCACATTTAGGCGCATCATAACTTCAAAACCGATAAAATTTGTCTGAATTTTTAGTCGTTAGCCATTCTTTGTCGGTTCGACACGATTTTACAAGATAACAAGACAGAAGCCAAGGTCATAACATGTACTTACAAGATAAGGTGTATTCAAAGTTAAAAGTAACATGAATCGTTACGATACTTGTATACCTACCGATATTATTAAGTAATCGAATGGCCGAAGTTAATTTTGCAAAAACGAATTGCTGAATCTACAGGGACGTTTTCGATTATTATTATCGACGTTTCTTTCTTCCTTTGAATGGATTTCCTTTTTCAAGCTCTGATTAATTACTTTTCTTTTAAGTCTTCGTTTCAGTTCAATAGTACGAAACAAATTAAAAATGTTCTTTTATTTCTGATAGACCTAAGATTTCTTATAAAATAAAAGACAACAAGGCAATATATCCAAGTCCTTGGCAGGTACCTAATTGCATTGGTGTGTCGTCAATTAAATCGCGGACGATAAAAATAGAGCAGATAGAACGTTCTACCCTCGGCACAAGTCTAGCTCGGGGCTCTCGGAAACCTAATACCGGTTGTGGACTGGGCAGAGATTTCGCAATAAACTGAACTCTAAGTTGTTCTATTTTGGGGCGAATTGAAGCCGATTTAGAGAAAGCTTCCCTCCAACCATCGTAGGATGCGCTGCTTTTATTGTAACGATTTTATATAACTCACAAGCAAGCAAGTATAGTCTCTAGATAGTTGTGAAATGTATTTAACTACAGAAAACACTAGTTGTAGACTTTAAAAACCAGCTGCGGGATATTTTATATCCTCGATCTCTTAATAAATGAGAAACTGGGATTTGGTAACCGATACTCTTATTTAGTTCGTGCCGTAGACATTATTGAGAAAAATAACCTAATGCTCACTTTTACTCGGTGTAATACGCTTATCAGCCAATACATAGTAGTAAGTTATACTAAGGTTCATCAATTTAACACCTTCATTACCTTAATTAATTTAAAAGAAATTACTTAAAAAAAAACAACGAAACTTTATAATTACTATTCCATTATTTTGTTATCAGTTACAAAATAATAAATTGTCCAAATTCTAGAATTAAAAAAGAAAATACGATTTCCGTGATTCGGATCGTTTCGGAAATTTGACTCTTTTCATAAATCACCGTCGAGATTCACGAAAGGCTTCGAGGAGTAATTTGATGGCCTCTTAAAATTAGCCCTCGAGGCGTTTGAGTAACAAGGGAAACGAATAAAGGACCCCTCATTGGGCGCTCAAAAACATTGAGCACGTAATAGGAGTTGGTCTAATTAATTACGTAATGAATTTCAGTGTGACGGCTGTATTTGTTCGGGATGATTTCTGTTAAATATCGAATGATATGCGTAATGCCTATACCTTATAAGCTTGTGGAGTTTTTACTGCATGAAGCATAAACTGCTGAATAGAATATATGAAATTTTGCTAACAGATAATAAGTACTTTTTATATCGCGAAAACAAAGGATTCTTACGGAATATTTCACGCTTATGGTATGCTTTATTCATAACTTTTTCCAAAATTTATGCGGACGAAGTTGCCGGTAAAAGCTAGTTTGTTATATTTAAAGCAATTCAAACATTGAAGATGTTTAAGATAATCACAGAAAAAATTACCTTTCTTAAAATGATATCCGATTAATCAAATTTACACAATAATATGTCTTAAGTCTTCGGAAGTGAGACCACTCTCAGTAGTCCATTAATATGTTGATGATGATAAGACGATGATCAAAACAAAACACTGTCATTCGAAAGCCCAAATTTGCAAATTTCTTATCTTAAATTAAAATGTATTTTCGTATCAAAAAATTGTATGCCTAATTTGAATCCGAATACTCGTATTTGAGTAAAGTGAGTACAGCACTGGAATTTAAAAAGGGCACTTATGTATAGATTCGCTTTATCCCACTCATAAAGGATAATGAGTGCTTTCGTGGGAGCCGTTTCGGTACCGCTTTTTCAAATCTCAGTCGAAACGAATTTTTACTCCCATTTTATTTTAAATGTTGAATATATCCTAACCGAAGTATTTTAAAGCTCTACTACCTGGAACAGCTAACAACGATTTTGCAGTCTGATGGAGAAGGTTTGAAATATACTCGTTCATTCAGTGTGGATTGATTAAAATAAGATTTGGGGGCCAACGCGTCCTTAATCATTATCCACTAATTCCTGTCAGAGGTAACAGGGTTTAAGCTGTAGGAAGTTTGTAATTCGCCTAAAGACTAATAAAATCAATAAGACCTAATAAGGTAAAACACCTGTAACACCGAGATCTGAACTTGTGCCTTACACTATAATAGTACATTTTATGACAAAAACTTACAAAAGCTAACGATTTAGAAGTAATGGTTTCCCACGTCAGCCACGTTATTATTTTATTTTATCTAGATTTTCTTAAACATTAACTGCGAACGCTTGATGAGTTTGAGCTTGTTGCTGTCAACAGAAATCAATGTACAAAACTTCCTTGCAAACTCTTAAATCACACGACAAAAAATCGTGTGAGAATGCACAGCAGTTTATATAAACTATTCAATAAGCGTATCTGGTGTCTAGGTCCCTAGACTAAAGTTCATTCTTTAGTCTTTTTTTTTTCATTTTCCGTACACGCTTGGCACGCTACTAGAATATGTATGGTGCAATCCTTTCTACTAGTATATGTACTGCAAACAATGTCGAACACTCTCCGCTTGACTGGGAATATCGTCAGTTTAACAGATTGCTATAAAACTTTGATGTTGTAAAGCTGTTTATGAAATGTTATGATTTTCAATGTTGATGGATCTTTGAGATGTTTAGGTAGATCGGAGTTCGAATTCCAGCAAGCATCTCTGATATTTCGAAGTTATGCGCATTATGCGTATTAGAAATAATGATCACTCACTTTAATGATGAAAGAAAATGTCGTGAGGAGGTTTTCAAAGGCAAACGGAGTTCGTTAATCAGTGGATTTGACCTGTTAAACAATTTTCGTCTCTGAGAAAAAACCCGTGTCATGCAGTGGGATAATAGATTGATGATGTTCATTCTATAATCATGGCAACCTCTAAAATTTTATGTTCCTGCTTAAAACGGATCTCTTCGCGTAATTACCTCTGAATTACACTTTTGTTTAAAGTACATGACTTAACGTCAGTCGCCGAAAACTTTACATTAATACCACCAAATTATGTATTTTAAAACGTACATTTAGTATTTGTGCTAATCAAACAAGCAAATTAAAAAAAATACTCATTGCAATGAAACGACAACAACATTGTAAATATTCAATACAAATAATGCAATGAAAACTGACAACTCTACCTGGATAAAAAGCTACTTGACATAGTTCCAGCCGATCGTTGTTCGGATTCAATAACAGTTGGAAAAATATTTTCCTGTCTTTCATTGTTAACAATATCGGGGAATGAATCGTTACGCAGTCCTCAAACCGTGCCAATATTGCAACAAGATCGACTGCAAATTAAACTGCATGCCAACAACGAACATTTCAATAACCGTTGACGGAATACCAAATTAATACAGATTCGATCAAGTGTCCTCAGTAAATTGAATGCGATTTGAACATTTAAGAGAAATAATTGAATTGTATTAACACAATTGGACCGGACTAAAAGTTGTTGATTGGTTGGATTCGTTTTACACGTCGCAAGTTAAAATCAATCATTGAAATCAATTGGTGTCATTTGTATTTAATTTATATAATAAATCTTAACTGTTTTGTTTATCTATGCCTATAAAACAATAGGCACTGTGATTAATTTACTGACTGACAGAAGTGGGCAAGCAGCCTTAATCTAGGAGGAAATATCGTTTGAGTAACTCGAGGATTAAGGATTTTTTTTCAAATTTCATCCCTAAAGAGGAAGTGGTAAAATCATGAGCCAATATAATATTCGGATAAAAAAATCAAGACTTATTATTTATATAGCATTCTGTTTATTGATAAAAACAAGTCTATTCACAAACCGTTTGGGAAAATATGAAGTGTATCTCATCCAGAATACCTCGGCGCGTGAAGTCGAAAATGTTAGAGCGATGTGTGTTCCCAGTGATAACATAAGCAACTGAGACATGATCCTTCACTGTAAGCCTCATGGAAAGCCATTCGGCGAGCAACGGAGAAGAGCTATGCTCGGTATTTTGCTCCGCGACAAAATCAGAAATGATGCAATCGTCGGCGAGCGAAACTCACCGACAAAGCTTTCAGAATAAGCAGGCCGAAGTGAAAATGGGCAGGCCACATTATTCGACGTATTGATAACCGATAGGGAAGAAAGGTCTACAAATGGCGATAATGATTCGGCAAAATCGGTACAGGCCGTCCTCCGACCAGGTGGACTGATGAGCTGAGAAAAACAGCGGGAAGCCGCTGGATGCAGATGGCGCAGGTGGAGTGGATGGAGTGGCGTCAATTAACGGAGGCCTATGTCCAGCAGTGGACCTTCAAAGACTGTCATCCAATCACCAATCAAACAAAAAGTACAAAACAGGTTTAAATACTGCGACATATTTCAATAAGATCGGTACAGTGGAAAAAGAAACTCCTCCCTTGAGGCCGGAGGGGCCGTTGTATGCGTCGTCATATAATCGGGAGGTCTATTAAAATGTTTATCTTGTTTTTTCACTAATATCAATTGTCTGTACAATGAAAACTAGCATCGTTTGGTCTAAATTAGAAAAAAATCATGACAAAAATGCCGTAAACATATTAATTTTATTTCATTGGCTAAAGCGTTTTGTTTGGATTAATCGTGTCTTTATATTCCCTTTATTTACATAATATAAAAAATGTATTCACATCTAAAGGTAGCTCTGAATGACGAAGTTTTATTTCCCTTTTCCAATTTACAAAAAATATTACAATTATCAATCTTCATGATTCAAAGTCTGGCTTATTGCAATCACTTCCTGTTAGATAAGCTTGTTTGGACAGCGGGCTTCATATACACTTTGGTTGCCGGTTGGTTGTGGTAGTAACCAACTAATCAGTCTGTTTAGGCAATATGACAATTATCTCGATTTTAATCACCGGTAAATTATGCTGCAATTAAAAATTTCGACCTCCCACTCCCGGGATAGAAAGAATTCTAGCATTTGACTTCATATGACAATAGCATTATAACTTGCTTTAACGGTGAAGTTGTTTTCTCCAACCTGCACTTGGCCAGTATGGTGGACTATGGTTTGAGCACACCATTTACATACAGTTCAATGAGAAACAAAACTCTGTATTTTATATATCTACTATACATCTCTATTGTAAACGTTATTTATTAATGCAACATGACGCCGATCAAATCCGCTCTCTGTAATTAACGCCTGCAGCTCAATAACCTCGAGCCTTTATCTTTTGATTGACCTGTCACGTCGCATGGGACAGTAGATGTTCGTACTAAAGCTGCGGTTTCACAGCACACACGTGTCCCTTTTTAATTAAATACTCAATCAGCTGATGAATGTGTAGGAAACTAAACTAAAAAGGAACAAAAAGTTTACGCTCCTTCTTTTTATGCTGTTTTTATAAACATATATTAAGCATTTACCATTTAGTGGAACGATAATGGTTTGGTAATGATGAACATAACCTACGAACCTTCTTAGTTCGTTGTGTCACATTAATGATTCTCCTCAACGTCTAGTTTTTACTTTATTTTAAAACAGAAGAAATAGGTACAGACCTATTTCTGTGGTATAGCAGTAGTACCTACCTACTCGCAATACTGTTTCGGTTTGGTTATAATGACAGTAGTTAGGCGACACTGAACAGGAGGCGTTCCATATTAATCCTCTCCTACTATTCAAAAATGCTTGCTTAATTCTCATTTACGAATACATCACAAGGCATAAATATTAGAATTTGGAAAAATAAACATGTAAACAAAATTGCACAATAACTAGCAAGGATAGGATACCTTTCTACAAAAAAAAATATTGAATTATCGTTAAATACATGTATAACATGCTATAGTAATGTGAATAAGCCTTATGCTTGTTCATGTTTTTCGCGGAACTGAATCCGTACAAATGGAGAATTGAAATAGAGAATGAATCACAACAGAACGGTTACGGTTTTCCCGTACTTTCTAGCGGTGGGTGTAAGATGTCATTATAATCAAAACATGCAAATGAGAAAGTTAGGCTTCATATTTTACAATCTTTTATTTCACTTCACATGTAGTTTGTTTATTACAGTGTGGGTCAAATTTTGGAAAGAAATTTTGAACCAGTTAACGTAACTCATATGTAGCCTTAAATTTTGTATTCATGTGTAAATGTGGTGATAAGGCAATATTATAGGGCCGGCCACTGATGGTGCAGCTAAAGCCATCTGCATACTACAGAACTCATCAATGGCTTATATGCGATCTTGTCTCGTCTCTGTCTCGACGAGGACTCTAACACTAAGTCGTACCAGGAAAGAAAAAGCCTAAAATAAAACAATTAAGAATATTTTTAAAATTTGTCGTGCGTATATAATACGAGTATGTGTTGACTTTACAATTCGCAATTTCGATCTGTCATCGTTTTTGTTTCAGAAAGGTATAATAGGTTTATCTAAGGACGTATGTTCGTGGTTAACACATTTAGTTAAGATTTAATTTTAGGCTAATGATTAATATAAAATTACCTGTCATCAAACATGATGTCAGATGCTCGTCTTATTATGATACTAGCTACGCTATTTGAAGTGAAATAAAATTGCAGCGTGGAAAAGCGTTCTGATAAATTGGTAAAACAGAATATTTCACATTTTAATTTCAGAATATTTACAATCACAAATACTCAAACTATCATATAAACCTACTTAATTACGTATACAGTTAAAGTAAGCACAGCGAATGTCAATATACATACATAATATACGGATAGCGGTATACGCATTAAATTCGTTAAATGGGTCATTCATAGAGTGTTTAAAAGGCCACTCAACAACAATTAGAGTTGAATTCAGTTGTGGCAAGTCTATAAAGAGAGCCGAAAATACTTGAAGATATCAGCCTGCGCATATACAACTCGGCATGTAATTGGCAGTCACTCTTTTAAACCAAACTCTTTCTGATTTATTGCGAAATTTCAAGATTTGATTCGAAAATTGCAAGATTCTAATTTGATTTAATTATAAATACAAAAGTTGTCCTTTGAATTTCTAATTAAATCAAATATATCACAATTGTCCTTTATAACAATGATTATCAGAACGAATATTTTAAAGAAACACTAGCTTTATGATTGTGTTGTGGAAGTAGTTACGATTGTATCATTTCATAAATAACATCGATATTTAAAGTAAATTTATTAAGAGGGCCTTTTGTAGTTTTATTAGAAAGGCCACCAGCAACAATTAGCGAAGGCATCACTGAAAGCACGTTCGTTGAGCGTTTTACGAGGAATGTCTCATTAAAACCGAAAACCTTTATAAATTGTTTCGAAAAGAGAAAAAATACAATAAAATAATATAATTGCGACAACGATGCACACTTCAAATTCGACAAGTGAGCCTCTAATACGTTCATCGCTCGTTTAAAGCCCACTCAGCGACAATTAGCGACGACGCTAAGAATTGTATAAATTCGAACTTCAAGATATCAGATTAAATCTTAAGATAACTCAGTGGAATTATGTTCAATATAAATATACATATATAAAGAACGCTTCACACTCATAGTCCCACACTAGGGTTCCCTGTGTCATGGGTGCAATGGACAAACACAGAAAAATGTACACAAACACTGGTACTGGAACTGGTACAAAAATATAAATTCAAAATTCAAATTGCTGCCAGGTGGGAATCGAACCTGGTGCCCTGCGACTACGCAGCACAATGGCAACATGGCAACACAATGGCAGCATGGCAACATGCCATTCAGAACTAGCAGAATGGCATGTTGTGACTGGCCAAATTTCAGTACAATAAAGTAATCATATGTAATAACCGAAGTAAAAACTAACGAAACGAAGTTTTAAACCATAAATATTTACATATTTATAACATTTATAACAATTTTTTAAGTGTTTAAATGCAACCTAATTCCAATTAGAAATAATTTTATGTTCAAATAAATAAAATCAAATAAAATCCCATACCCTGATTTACTTACATAGAATGGAACCCAATATGAATATATCTACTAAAGAAAAGGAAAATTCCTTCGGTCATTGAAATATCGTACGACGTAGATTACACACAAAAAATAAATTAACAAGACGGAGACAAATAAGAGGCATCGTTAGGAAAGTGTACATAGGTTTTTAACCAATACGGTCCGGTCCGCCCATAACAATAAATCGCCTGTTCGGTCGACTTCGCTCGGAGCGCAAAAGATAGACAAAGTACGAAACGTTTTTTAAAGTGCAGCACATACCCATGTTATAAAATTTATACGAAAAACTCGCTTGCTTTTACATTACCCTTTCTATAAACATATCAGACCGATCAACGAAGTGCAGTCATAGAAGCGTGGGCTCTGTACCTAATGAGATTTATGATAGATTGCGTGCTACCGACAGGAAGAATGCGGCTAGAAGTAACTATGTGGTTTGTTAAAAAAGTGTAATAAGCATAAAAAAGCTAATTTTTACAACGCATATTGTAATGGCGTAGAACGTTAAAATTTCGGCCAATTAACGTTCCATT
>DWKW01001432.1:0-12730 GCA_018250115.1 Doberes anticus | reverse complement strand
AGATCTTTAAGTATGGCTACGCAATGACAATAGCAACTGAATGCCTAAACGAACTATTTGATACAGAATTTGATACGAGACAATAAATATTCGTCCATACATTTTTATATTCCTGTCCGGTGTCTTCTGCTTAATTATACCCTTCAAACCGAAACACGGCTGTGCTCATCCTGCTACTTTACAGCAGGAATTGGTGCAGCAGTGGTTCTGTCGCAGGCGTGCCTTTGGCATAAGAGCATCTAAGAACAATATTGTCAGAAATCGATACAAAGTTTTTACTAATGTCATTATTAATATGATTATTATTTTCTTCCGAAACAAACATAAGAACTGGCGCATAATTTTAGGGTGCTGTTACATAAAATCTCATCAATAGGAGGAGATTACAAAAACCATCACAAAAGCTGCTCAACCTCAGCAAAATACGAGTTTGCCCTTACGGCAGCCATAAAACGGAACGAGCGAGTTACGGCGCAGTAAATTAACAAAATTTATGTAAACTATTAATGATGACATTTTTCATTATATTGCTCATTTTCATTTTATTTCCTTTCCATGGACTCGAAAAACTGACGTAACATATGTATTTCACTTTTTAATTGACCGCGTATCGAGGAAGCGTAAGAACGTCAAAGGTATTTTAACACTATCGTACGAATCAATACAGATTTATTACAATGATTATCTTTTATATAATTCGATCAATATCATAAATGCTAGTTTTAGACGGTATATGGACGTATGAATACATGTTTGTTATTTAACATCAAAGACTCAACGATTTTTATGAAGTTCAGTAAGGAGATTGCTTAAACCCTGGTAAAGAACATAGTCTAGGTTTAAACGAACAATAGTTGTCAGAACCTAGGATTCGGATTTATCTCTCTGTAGTACGCGCCATCATACATACGGGAGGTTAATTAAAATTATATGGTTTTTTCAGTCACCTGCCCTTCGAAATAAAAATTTACATAAAAAGATAACAGAATTGATATAGAGAAACGCGTAAATCGAGCCGTAATTTATAATTTTGTAATACTAACTAACACCAATACTCGCTCGTAATTCTATGGTGCTATTAAATCAAACCCCTGCTATAAAGGAAATTCCAGTAACCGTTGCAATAACTGCTTAGCTACAAAATATTATTACGGCAATCGTAAAACGGAATGTGCGAGTAAGGGCGCAGTAAATTAACAAAGTAATTCGAATCTGCACATCAAACTATGAATGATGCCATATTTTCATTTTACTGTTCGACCTGAAATCTGACGTAGTCACCAATGTCATACAAACATCGAGGCTGCATAAAGAACAGCAATTTTTTTTTCTATTCAGAAAGGATGCCAAAAATATCAATCACATCATCACAACAGCCTTTTTCATTCTGTTGCTGGATGTAGACATTTCCCCATGTACGCCACAATATTATGTCCGTCACTGTTATAATTCGGCTACCACCTGCATACTTAAAGTCGTCGGTTCCACCTCCTTCGGCATCACGCACTACATCTGCCGATACGTGATCTCCATTCGATAACTCGTTTGTCCCATCTGCAATAAGTTTTTCGACATTTGTTACCAGATTACTGCCACATAAGCTTACTAATTTCTTAAGCGATATCGATCACACTAGTTCTTTGCAAGATCTCTTCGTTACATATTTTATCCCACAAAGAAACCCCAAGCCCGTTCTATAGCGCGTTGAGCTAACTTGAGATTAGCTTCAATATTAGAGTCAAGGTTTTGGAAAAACACAGGCTGCAAAAAATTGCTATAACTGTGCTTCTTTGTTACGAGGACACTGACAAATTTCAAATGGTAAAAGTTTGCTCATCCAAAAAAATTTAGAATTCTCGCAAAGATAAAGAATCGGCCTCGAACAAGTCCAGGTATAACTTGCGCCCTAAGGGTTCCGTACTAATACATAACCGATAATATATCCTAGAACAACAGAGTTGTAACATAAGTTTATGTCCTCCTTATTATTATTAACCATCACCAAGCTGGTTGTAGTAAAAATAATATTACAATGATATAATTTAAAAATCACGCACTATGCTAGCAGTAAACTAGAACTGTTTTAACGTTAATATATTAATGACATTGAATGAAATCAATTAGCGCTGTCGGTCAAGATAGGCGGCATACACCTTGTATTGACAGAAATCTTTTAACGTTAATAAACATACAGTGCATAAAAAGCTTTTTAAATATAAAAGTTTATAATGATATTCTTGCCTTAGTGCGTACTATCATAACCCATAACGCACAAATTGTAAAAAAATCTGATCTGTACCATTATTGAAATATAGCCCTGACACAGACAGTGAGTATTTGATGGTGGCAGACACTCGTCGAAGCAGCTACCGTAAAGGAGCAGTCTGAACACTGACGTTTCCCTTTGAAGGGTGCGGTTAGCCAGCATACACTGGACAGGATTCATTGCAACTTAGCTCTGAGTACTAGCAACACATTCATGTACGAATTCAGATAGAATTTCTGTCCTTTTTAGGGCGGCTGTAAATGTGTAACAGAACCATGAAAGGCAGGACGACAAATCCTCGTTTTAATTTAAAATAAACTTCCACGAGTACCAAGGAGTGAAAGTAGGGTGAAAGACGATTGTAAACAAAAACTCCAAGTTGTGTCTTAAATTCTACTTAAGCGCAGGACTTTTAAAATATCTTTGTCTTTTCAATGTTTTCATAATAGACGGGCCTACCTTTAGCGCGGCAAAACGAACCTGGCCATCTCATGCCCGATTGCGATAAATAACCAAATTTTAGTTTGAATAAAATTAGTATTTTTAATAAACAGTTTCCAATACAAAACAACTCGCACGATTCAGTTGCAAAAGTTCTAAATGAATGAAACCAATTAACTACATGACGATTAAAACGTTAAGTTAAATAATAAAATGTATGGCTATATTTCTTTTCGTACTGGAAACCTAGCGAATACAATTTATAAATTGACATTAATCAGTACGAGCGCGGTAGTAATGTGTTAAATTGGCAATTACTGGTTCCGGACGGAGCTGCGGTCCATTTATCAGTTGGATGCAGAAAATAAGTCTGGCATTTCTTTGTGCAACGAGGTAAAACAGCAGAAAATCAATGAATGAACGGGTTTTTCAATCCAATTGCAATTATAGAGATAAACAAAATGCTCAGATTCTATATAAAAAAAACAAAACGTAATGATTCATGTTCTTTGACTAATTTAAGTTAGGATTGTACTTCTTTGTATGTGACCATTCAAATTTTATTTTCAAAGCTTCATAAGACTTCGATTTCCTTACCACAGACCAAAATGACATCTACTACCCTCATTCTAGGCAAGACGTATACAACTTTAATTCAGTTTTTGGATTCTAATTTTCCTCTGCAGCAACGATAATAATAAATAAAAGTTTGAAAACTTCTTACGTATGATTTGCAGGACGTTATCCGTCTGGAGACTCAGTACTGGTCCCTGGTAGAGATCCCCAAGCAAGAGAAGGCGGAGACGGTGCCAGCGTTCGTGCTGCGAGCTTGCGCCATTATGGAGAAGACGCAAAAGTCCGGCGAGGGCGTGAAGACCTCGTCCAAGCTGGCTGAGGAAGCTGCAGATAGGCGCGAGCGGATAGAAAGACTGAATGGTAAGACTATAGAGTTATTTCATTGCTGTTGCGTCCTTATTTCCATTCATTACCTTTAGCCAGAGATTTGCTCTTGCTAAAAGTGATCCTCAAGAAATTATTTGAATTAGGTATGTGACGTTTATTTTAATTACAATAATTTATTTTATTTTAATAATCGCTTGTCTTACTGACGAATGGTGCAGAACTGACGCAAACCGGAAGTTTAGTCCCTAATAATATAGTTATATCAGTGTTTAAAAGTGGAAATGATTATATCGCTTGTGGGTACATAAAAACAACAGGAGTGACAATTCTCATGCTAAACTGATTTTAAGTTTTTGTACCTTACCTAGTATTTTAAACCCTTATTAGTGCTACAGGAATTACAAATTTCCCCAAATTCAACCCCAATTTAGTTCGACTATATGCAGAATTTCATGCAAATTTGGCGTCGTAAAGCAGCATAAAAATTAAGCGAGGTCTAGGCTCCTGTCAGTTTAATCGGTGCTTATTAGCAAAAATAACCGTATAATTACACCATTAAGCCCTGCCGTGGCGGGGTGCCAACACTGTTCGCCTCAGTAAAGGGACCGACGCCCACTGGGTATTACCACTCGGTTGTCTTCCTAATTACATTCCAGCTTTAGCCCTTGCCGGATATGGAAAGGATATTTAAATGAACGTGATGTTTACAGACTGAAGTGTTTACAACGAGTTAGTCAAACGGTAAGAGAGAGATAGGAACGATTTTTTTTCCATCTCTCTTTTTTTCCACCACTCTTTGGTTCATCAACTGTAATCTTTGTCAGGCAAGGCCTATGACTTTCGAAAGCCGTATATTCCGTCCACCTATCTCTCATACAATTTAACTTGAATGTGTCGTTGACGCCCACTGAACCGATCTGTAGCACGTAAATAGATAACAATTTTGACTTCAACTGTCTCAACTGAATAAGTTGCGTTTGAAGGTTGAGTGATACAAGCGTCCCATAAAGAAAGGCGTTTACGTGTATACAGAGTTATCGGATTGAGTTTGAAAAATGATGATGTGCCAAGCGTTACACAAAGATTTTTTTTTTTTTGTTAAAGCCAGTTTTTATTATTTACTCATTTCAATTTATCTGCAATATGGAAATTGCGAATTTGTGATACATAGTAATGCCCGACATTCCTTCGCTTCCTAAAAGTATACTTGGAGTAGTTTCATCCAGGATATGGTCTACTTGTGTGCCAAGTTTCATTTGCATATTATATTCAGCCGTTTATGCACAACTGAGTAACAAGCATCCTCCCAAATTCCTTTTGAACCAGCAACGCATTTTAATCTAAGGTAAGAATTTGTATCATATTACATATCACCCATCCTACTTAGTTGCTTTCATACGAAAAGAACACCTTTCGACATAAAACGAGGCGATTAAGAGATGGATGCGATTACCGTAATTAGCCCTCTCAGCCATTAATTTCCTCGTAATATAAATAAGGGTTAATTCTTGAATCTAAATTAAGAGCTGCGTCATGGAATTACCGCTGTGCGCAAATTAATAACGAACAATAAAATATGTTAAGTTCAAATCCATGAAATGTAATAAATGCAAAGGAAAAAAATTAAAGCTAGTCCTTAACAGAGGATTCAGTAATATTTTGCAACCCAATATCAGCACCAACCGATTTATATCGCACAATACCGTACTAGTTGGAAAGCCCGGCGAAATTGGGCGGCGCTAGGTAAAATTATTTCAGCGGACTCTCGAAGCTTTTGGAAACGGTAAACGATTGGTTTTTTCTACTGCAAATAAAACCATACAATTCTTCTAATTTTTAAATTATATTCAACCTGAAGCGGTTGGCTTTAAACTGAAAAATTGGACTGCCACGGCAGGCGACATTTAGTCAAACACCAACTTTATTTTAATCATATCTCCGTTCAACTATTTATTTTAATCAAAGATTCCAAAGAAAGAAAGTTTAACTGATACTATGCTAGCAGCACGGTGTTGAAACTATATCATCAAACTTCAATCAGCCTTTCATTCAGTCGGGCTTCATATATCGGGCTCAGATACCTTAGGAATTGACTATGTTAAGCGACCTACCGCTTAACTCCAATAGATCCTTTCTACTTCTCCAATAGACGGTATGGTTGATCGATATTTGTTTAAAATTTAACAAACATATACATTAGCAAAACAGTGTGACCACTATTGTGTTTCGCTTTAAACGTTGAGGTTAGGGAGAACACGCTCGGCAGGAGGCAATCCAACTTGGTCCTCAGGAGTACGTAAGACCTCAGATATAACTTCGGTCCTATTTGAGATTGGGTGTCGCTGTACACGGGCTACATTATGCACTTAACATCAGGTAACATGCATACACATTTACTGCGCTATTAATGTAAAGAAAATCGTCAGCAAACCTAAAAAATTACAATGAATTCTGATACTATACTTTACTGAACGAGCTTGCATATGCCCGCCCTGTATTGCGATCGCATAGGTATAGCCTGCAACCGTCTAACAAAATGCCAGAATTTACTGAGTTAGTGTGATAAATTTATTTCCTGTATTTACAGGAAATTGTATATTTATATAACAGATAATCAACTTTCGTTACAGACATGACAACGTCTCAAATTGAAACTGAGAATACGCAAATGACAAACGATTTGTATCGTCTACTGAAGAAATATACAGGCCTGAGGAATCTTATCAGAGAGTTAAAGGTATGGTTATTGTAAAAAAAACATTTCATATGTACCTATAGTCCCAGCAGAATTGTCTTCAGAGTATTCATCATTCAGGGTTTCTAAGATAAGAAGAAAATACTTCGACAATATTAAATATATTGTTGAATCTATGTAATATAGCTTAGTGTAGTGAAAGTACATTTGACGTACGTACCAAAAAAAATTCAGATTGACACTCTATACGATCACGTAAGAATGCTATGAAATTTTACATCGATTTTCAGGAATTAATCTTTGACTATATGTATAGAATGTACCCCGTAGGTTATAACACGATTGCTTAAGCAGAACTTTGCCTTTCTGTAGGCATTTGGGTCGTATATTTGACAAGTTACTCGTAGCTAAATAAATATTTTTGAAAATATTTATGCACAGTTACAGCGCCGTCGTTAGCTTAGTATATCGTAGATAAAATAAAGGACATAATCTATTACCAGATTAAGTAGACATTGTGTAAAATTATATTAACTTTTGTCAATCTTTTTCTGAAAATAAGTTAACCTCTTTCCATATTTCCTTTTTTTTGTAAAGGAGTAACAAACAAGCATGCGAGCCACCTGATGTATAGTCGTGGCTACAGCCCATAAAAATCCGCTTCCAATCTCAAACTAACCACGCCCTTCAAACTGTAACACAGAAATGCACACAGTGCTGCTTTAAAACAGAAATAGGTGAAGCGCTGGTGCCGCCGCAAGCGAGTCTTCGCCATATTTGGTACAAAGTTTTTTAAGAAACTGCTCTGTAGCTTTGACTGAATTTTAAATTTTATCTGTTATTAAAATAAAAAAATACTGATGGTACTTGTAAATACTAATGAATTAAACTAAAAACCCATCGACTATTAAATCAATTATATTTTCTACTTAACAACGCGTACTTTACCGTAATGGTATGCATTGAATGCACATAACTCACCAGTTAACAGGTATTATTCTGAGATATTTTACTGACGCAAATGTTAATTATTGTTCTTTATTTTACTTCAGAATAAACAGTGCCGCTACAGATAGGCAAAGGTATTTTCCGTTGATTTATGTGTTCCACTTATAGTCGGTGAAGTTATCCTTTGGTTATATAAATAAATGTAATAATAATACATTTGCAAAATATGAAATATGCTCTCGACAGGCACTGCCATAGGGCTTATTTTATAGATTAATAACGATTAACACTCATTGCCATTGTGCAAGTGATAGCCTAGTTGTTACGTTGAGAAACTTTCGCTTCAGTGGGTCGGGGTTCGAATCTCGGCACACGCATGGCTCATTGCCCCACACTTGATATACCTGTGTCATGGCTATCAAAAATACACACACACACATAGATTTTAAATCCCACAACAGAAACAAAATTCGTACACACATCGTTCGTATTCCGTACACACAGTACTCTCCGAACGGCAGACCAGTATAATAAAACAAACGTAAATAATAATGTTTATTTCAATCAAACTCTTCCTTCTTTCAGTCGGAGTATGTGAGCTCGAAAGTGTACCCGATGTTCCCGAGGTACACGATGCTGAAGGACATGATCAAGGACATCATGCACGACCCCGACTACATGGAGGTCTGCCATGAGGTGGACCCGTAGCGCGGGGTGCGCAAATAGATGAGGAGCTCTTTCACCGACCGCCAACGGTCGAGGCGTCGCTAGCTTCGAGAATAGGATACATCAGGAATGTTGCCACTTGATGTCGAATCGTTAAGGTTTTTGCTTCACTTTCTGGGTGTTGTTGCAGAGAAGGATAGAGATTATTTTATGTAGTATGACAACATTTCATTAGTATCTTTAATTTGCAAACGTTTTATTTTATAATAAATAACGTCACATATTTCACTCCACATACGAAACACTCCATTCTGCGTAGCTCATAGATAACGCCCCGTAGTAAAGTTAAAACGATGTTTTGCATATGAATGCTTAAAGGTCTACGAACCCTTGCACATACGGGTTAAACATAAGTATCCGTCAGTAGTTGCAGGCAAACGTTTGGTTATTTCATCAGTGCATCGTTAATAAATACTAATGTTCGTTTTTTTTTATCAAACGAATCATAAATTATTGAGACGGGCCGTAAATCTCCGTCAATCGATTGCAAGAAATTAAAGTCTTATCCGTCGATTTAAATAAAGTTTTTGGTTAAACATTTCTTACGTGATGTAAGGAATGCTTAATGTAACAACAAGTAAAAGATAATGCTGTTGTTATGTAGGCTATACTTTTTTTTAAAAAGATACCTTCCTTGCAATGGCACCTGTAAAGATAGTGAAAGTAGCATAACAGAACCGCTTTAAGTTCAGCGGACAGAAGGTTCGAGAAGTGGAAGACTTGGTAAACATCGGTGTGTGACTAGCGACGAGTAGTGAGACGAGTACTCGTTTATTTTGCGCTACTTTATTGATTGGACTGTTTATTCAGTGATATTTATGTGTGTTAAGTGTCTGTACTCGTCCCCAAAACGTACATTGCTTTATATATCTGTTTGTCCATGACGTCACTCTGTGTTCTCAAAAAAAAATGTTTTAATGTCATTTGTATTAAACTTCAAACTACATATCCAATGCTGGATCAAAAAAATTAGGATAGTCCAATATGATTAGTATCCGCTTTGATAAGTGCAATAAGTTTTAACGAAAATAAAGGTCGTAGACAATCCACCGATTACTATATGCCCTCAATTGCTTAGCATAATACGAGTAGATTAGCTTTACATACAATAGAGCTAAGATTTATAGCCACGAAGGATTAATAAAGTGATACAATATAATATCTTAACAACATATCTTCGCATTTGTATCCATAATATCAAGTATAAACGATCATATCTCAACGGCACCAACATGAATTATAGATGTAGGTATTCGCATACATATTTAATATTAATAACCTTCGAAAGCTTTTAGGCGTAAGAACATGTTATCCTTACTATTATAAAAGTTTCAAACGCGACTTTTTTTATATTTCTGTCTGTACGTTTGTTCATTGATCACGCGAAAACATTTGAAGGGGTCTTTAACAGTTTAAACGTATTTAGTTAAACTGAATACTGCTATATAGCTGAATAAGCTCAGTCAGAACACGCGATACAGCTTATGCCCTCTGTCATATACGCAAGAGATCAATTTAATGCTCTAGTTCTTTTTTCGATCTTAGGCGGCGACAAGGTCGCGGGCTGTAGTCTAGTAATGTATATTAACATTTGTAATCGAATGAATGCAAGTGTGTAATAGAAATGCCATTGTATGTGTTCAACGTTCACATAGTGGAAGAATGTAGTTAGACAAGGTTCTACATTTGTAGTCGTTGTTCTATAAAGCTTAGTATTATTTACGTGTTTAGTACATATTTTAAAACTAAAACACTATATGTAATTTAAATGATAAATAATATAGTGATGACTAATCGTTGATTCCCTTTTTCTCTGTCATTTAAGTAATATAGAGTCCTGCTAATTAGTGCGTCCTATAACCCAAGCTTTTAGCTTATCATAATATAACAGGCTACATATTTAATACTATACTATGACAAGAACGGCTAAACTTAGATTTGTTAGAAAACTAAAGCATGCCTATCTAACGCACCCGCGTTAGTAGTAAAATAAGAGAGGGAGGAGGAGAAGGAGACATTTATCAAAACTGTTACATTTCAATAGATATAAGATTTGTTTTTTTAGAATTTTCGAAGGTTTGCTACCGTTTAAAATAACTTTACGTTATCGTTCTCTCTCAACATTTTAAAAAGTATGACGTATGTTTTAAATTAAATTTTACTAAAAACTTTTTAACAAGCTATTTTATTATGCGATGTACATTAATTATTTTGTAATTGTATCGTCAAATTCATTTAGGTGTTTATATTATATATATGTGCATGTATAACAAAATATTAAAAAGCTATTAAATACGTAGTAAGCTAAATAACCATTTAACCAAGCGTTTATAAATATTCTGTGTCTATAATCTTCTATCTGATAAGTTTTTGTCTATTCCTAGCTGTTTTTCATGTATCAGCTAGTCTAGATAGTAGTGATTTTATTACAAACGCAAATTATGATATCAAATAAATTCTTGTTACAATATTTTTGTTTCTGTTACAACAAATTTGATTTTACATATACGTATAATAATATTTTATTTTTAAAATTAAGTAATTTTATGTCATTGTTTCTGAAGAAACCTTCTCTTTCATGATTTTTGTAAATCATTGTTTATAATGTATGTTTGCAGATTAATTTGTAATTTTTATTGGGTATCTATTCGTGAAATATAACCTGTTAATTTAAAAAGTAGCTATAACAGTAGTGTCTATGTTCGTACTTGTATAAGCGAATTTCTCTTGCTAACGATATAAACGTAGGCTTCTGCAATAATTGTTATATTTAGATAATATTATGTACATTAAACAAATATGAAAGCAAATAGTGAGCTAATTCAATAGAGGAGAACATTTAAAATGTTATTAGTACTCGTAATTATACATAGAATAGTTGAAATCTTGTTTGTTTTTTAGACGGGTCAATGTATACACGACGGTAATTTCGTTAAAATAAAAATGTCTTTTTCATAAAAATTTTAGAGAATGTTATGAAACAAGGGGTTTTAATCTTTAATCTTATAGAGCTTTTAATTTTAAATCGACCCTAGCCATTTTTAGACCTTTCATTTAGTACTAGATTCGACTATTTGTCATTGGTGAAAGTATGTCGCACACTAAGGTATAAATAACATGAGAATAACAAAGATACATCTAGGATAATTGTTATTTTTGTAAATTAAGTTTAAAAGCTTAATGTGTGACGTACTTAATTGAAAATATATGTAGTCATTCGTTTGTTGTTATTATTGTACCGTTATATATTAATATTTAAACCAAATACTGCCATTATTATAAGTAATTTTTGAATTATATGCTGGTAAATATTTATTCGTAAAATAATACCTACAATCAATATTTGTAATATTTATAGATATAATTGTATTTGTGAGCTGATTTGGTCTTTTTGTAGTAAGTGTACCAATATAATCGAAAATGGTAAATCTTCCGGTACATGATTAAGTAGGTATTTATATTGCATTTTTGGCATGGGACTTGTTGTCGTTGCGGATTTTAGAACACGCCCACAATAGACCAGAGGACCGACAACCGACAATAGGGACATTCGCATCGTGTGGCTAATTTGCCCCTTGGGAGATTGAGTTTAGGCAGAGTTTGAATCACCTGTTCAGGGCGGACGTTCTTTTGAAAAAATTTTTTTTCAAAACTATTATCATGCGATAAAATTTTGACACGAAAATCCATTATCTAAATCATTCAATATTCGTAAAATCGACCGATATTCTTATACGAATCGAAAATCTTATTATGGACCGTCACTAGCGTGATCCCTCTGGTGTTGCACTTGTCTATGTTTTGTTTGTCTGTTTTTATAAGAATAAAAAAAAGTTCTCACAGATTCAAAATGACTGTGACCGAAAGTTTCACAAATGTTCCAATTGAAGAAAGTCTAAAAATATCTCGATTAGAAGACCTTTACAGCATCTGTAATTTATACCTTCATATTTTGATCAAACTAATTGAAAAAAAACCCTAAAAGATTGTGAAACTAAAATATTTTGATTTAAAAATAGCAGCGCAACAACATACCCTTAATCGCGGGAGGATACTCTTGAAATTTGCAAGCATTTGTCAGCATTACATTTTTTTAAGACTGCCACATATACCACACCAAAGGAGTCACCTATGAAATGGTGCCAATGGCATAAAACCATTCAGGTCGGAAGAACAATATAGGAAGAGCAATACAGTTCGAACTTGTTCGTAGTAGTTCGTAATAATCAATTGGGCTAAGCAGTTTTTGTCCCATCGACACCCACCCGCATAAGTATTTGAGCAGTCCTCCATATGGGGTTCGACTTAAGTTTCTTATACCATTAAAAACTGTCTCGATTCAAAATACAGCTCGGCTTTACTCAGTACACCGAGCTAATTAGATGCCAGCTTAGCCTTGCCCTTCAAGTGACCCCGGAAATGCACTTCGTACGATATGAAGTAAAAAGAGCGTTGCTTGACTATGCGATTGTTGATCGTAGCAAGTTTGCAACTTGACAGTGCTAACCTTACAACGTGCTTATTATCAATATTATCTTATTTGGCTCCGAGGCGACGTTGTTGCGCTGCTGAGCCACTAAGGTGAAGGAGCTCGTAAGCTCATTGAATGTCTGCGTCGTTTAACGTTGAATCCCTGAACTTAATTATTAAGAACTACTTTACCGCTTAAGTGCTATTTAAATGACTTTATCGTAATTACGCTGTTATTTCTGACATCCTTTAAGAAGCTATTTGTTATTAACATCTAAGTT